>LN891245.1:43873-56717 GCA_900010015.1 Tuber aestivum
ACACCTGCCGGAGTGAAAACCTCTGCGCATCGGTGTCTCGTCAGTGGCTAACTGTGGAGACCCTTAGGAAAGCTAACTAAATGACTCTCTTCCCATATGCTATGACCTATACAAGCACTCGTAGACATCAGCTGTCTTCCGGCTAAGTTCTATCTTGCTTGATTGCGAACTTAGGGGGTCTACGACGCTCCCCCGGAGAGCTGTGTCGGCGGCGGGACCCATAGGCGCTACCCATGCTCCCTTACCCCCGGCACACCACTCACCGTGATAAGTGTCATGCTATTAGAGTCCTCAAACAACCCACAAAGAGCCTATGGCAAAGGGGCACGTATAGGCATGATTGGCGTAAAACCTTCCCAGATGTCTCCGGCACTACCCGGGACTACTCTGGGGACCCTTCCGGATAGTTCACGCTAACTCCGTAGGTTTTGGTCCGTTTTACTCCGTTCCTTTTGGAGAAGGTACCTGACCTTCTCACCTTGGCCCCCTTATATATCCTGCGAACAGCTTCCGGTCGGACGGACGGCGACGACGCATACAGTGTTATGGACATGTCTTCATAGATTCCATTTAACTAGCATAACGGCAACTCCACCCATTTTGGCCCATGACGCCCGGGGCGAACCCTGGGGCCGCAGGTACCTGTTAGGAAGAATTATACCAAGTTACAGCTTGTTCGGAGCACTATAGCTCCTCCCGTAGTCTTCCGATCAAAGTGCAATCAAGTGCCCGTCGATCGTCATTGCGTAACAAACAATTCTAACATTTCCCGAAATTCTTCCGAGAACATTTCCGACGGAAGGTAGGGTAATAGTGTCCCAAAGGTAGGGTAAGTATGTCCATGGTGACATGAAACCGGTCTCCATGGTAGGGTAACGTGACCTCCTTAGGCAGGGTAAACTCACCCGGCCTTCTAACCTATCCATAGGCTAGCACTGGCATTGTCACGTTATAACTACTACTTAGGTACACCTATTCCTTAAGTACCTTCTGTTCTTAGAGATTTCCGGACCATCAGATATCTCGTAGATATGCGCCTGCATATCCCCCTCGTCTACCATCTAACCTCTTGGTCTTTTGTATGGGCGTAGACGTAGGTTACCATAGCTCTATTTCATAGGGTCGTTTCAACTAAATCTTAAGTACCTTCTGTTCCTTTTAGAGATCTCTGGACCATCGGATATCTCTCGGACATGCGCTTGCATACCCACCTAGTCTACCAGCAAACCTCCTGGTCTTTTGTATGGGCGTAGACGTAGGTTACCATAGCTCTATATCGTAGGGTCGTTACAGGTGCCCCCGGATAATCAATATGCCTGGCCCCAAGGGGTAGCAGCGACTGTTCTCGAGCCCAGAGGGCCGCTGGTCGCACTGCTTACTACTATGCATGGCTGCAGGATGACCAGGATTTTGAGGGGTACTTTATTTCTTTTTTCTCCAAGTTTCGACTCCTAGATGCCCTTTGTCTTTGTTCTTTCCTTTGCCAAGGTTCTGGCCTCCTTCCCTCCCCGGGCCCCTTGCCCGTCTCCAGTTTGCAGGGGTTTCTCTCCCTCTTTATTTTTTTCTCCTATTTCTTACCCATTTGGGCATCTGGTTTTCCAGTTATCTTTTCTTGGGTGTTCTCATAAGCGATGTAGTGTCTCGTAGGTCACTTTCTCTCTCTTAGTTTTTTCTATCTCACTAGAGCGCTACCTGCTGGATTGCTTCTTGGCCACCCCTTGGGCATCTTGCTTTTATTAGGCTGACATTCCTCACTTGTCCGTCGCCCCCTCGTTGTCTGTCTGTCGCCTGACATGGGGAATCCCCCTTACTTCAGCCTCTGGTGGTATACCACACTTTTTTTGCATGATCAGGCATAATGGGCGGACTTGTATTCATAGAATTTTCTTCTCCCAAGGTGGGCCGCCTGGGTTTTCAATCCCCTTGCGTCAATATGTAGTATTCTTCAAGTTAGCCACTGTCCTAGTACACCCTGAACTATGTCTTTACGGGGCAACCGCTGCGGACCAAGTCCGTACCTGCCTAGGCATCCTGTGTGTCTCGTAAACCTTTCCACGATTGTTGACTACCAAGCCAGTATGTCCGACATTCAGCTGTGTCGACTCCACGTCGTCCAGGGAAGACGTTGGCTTCTGCTAATCCCATGTACGCGCAGACTATATCTAGTACGAAGTTATATTGGTAGACCCTACTCATTATCGCTACGTTTTGGAGGACACTCTCCTCTGCTGTCTCCTTTCAGTTCCTCTTGTATTCACGCTAGACTTCATGCCCTATGATAGTTGGAGACATTGGCATTTCATCGTGGACATTACGTTGAATATTTGGAAATCAGCTCTTTCGTATTCGAACCCCGGAGATCAATAGTGAGTGATACTTGATGAATCTGGATGTACCCCCAGCTTTAGAGTATAAGACCTAGCACATCCTAATGAACATAAGAAACCCACACAATTTCCAGATTTTATCGCGGATATACTATTTACACTTCTCTAACCACTGCGTTCTCTCTCTCCTATCTGTATAACATTTCCATCATGCCAATAGAGCAACGATCTCGCCTTAACAGTCAACCGACCCCCCGTGTTGGTAATATATATGGACGTAAACGCGACTCCGGACCTCGCCCTGTGGAACCTGGGGGAAGGGGATCCAAATCTCAACAAAACAATTCGCACAGCTCCGGGAGCACGGGTACGAATGACCAGATGTCACATTCCCCTTCTTCTCCCCCGCAAACAACAACTCAACTAACGAAACCACCGAAGCGCTCGCGTAAAAGCACAACGCAGGCAGCTGTGAGTCCCGACGCCGAAACTGACGCCGAAGACAAAGGGTATGTGGAAGCTGTACATATATCGGAGGATAGCTGTGAAGAGTACCAAATCTCCCGGGGCTCCTCAGAATCACAATCAGAAATCGACGCTGATGTGGAAGACATTGATCTCAGTGATGGGGGAGAAACACCACGCCGTCACGGGTCACAGGCAGCGAACAGAGAGGATACCAACCGAGGGAAAACAGTTCGGATTTCGACTACTGCCGGATCACAGCGATCCGGCCCTTCTCTGCCGATGCCTGCGGTCCTTGCCCGCATTATTTGCTGTAGAGCCTCCACTCCTGGTGTTCCGTCGTCAAGCTCAGCAAAGAATTCGTCTCCACCAGGTCGCTCGAGTATGCTTTCCTTGGATATCAGAAGCTCTAGCGCGCCAAATTCTCTAGATGTAGCCTGACGTGACCTTAACTGGCATAGAAGTAGCAGCCGGAAGAATAATGTTGCAGGACCTGAAAGTTCTATATTACGGCTGGCCAGCGATCTGATTCTCCAAGACACTCTTTTTCATGACCCACTACCTAACGTAGTTGTTCTAAGGGCCAAAGTGTACAGCGTTTGGGAGGATGCGTTGAAGATGAGTGAGGGTTGCTGACGTATTGAACCGTCTGAGGATAGCATAACAATAGTAAGTGATCCCAGCCAGATGTCTAGACACATGGCAAATTACAATAACCTTGATAGATACGCCAAAAGCGCTCAGGTGTACGGTCACAAGTCATTTATCATGTGAAGCATCACATAGTAAACTTATATGAACTGCTACTGCCACAAGGTACAGCAGCCATCGTACATAGAGTTGATTATCTTCTGGAAGGTGACCTGTTCATGTGGGACCTGAAAGGGTATGAGGTTTATTACCATAACGACTAGCAACAGCTATTGGGTAATACGACTAACTATGTATGAATTTGCACAGCATCTAATCCGGCCATTCCTGGGGCCCCAGATCCCCGAGGCCATATATGGCAACTGCCTTGCCGGAAAGAAAATGCAAGATAGGATAGATCCTGAGTTCCTATCTAGGATTAACGGAACTAGGATCTGCCTGACTTGCACTAGACTATGCCACACTCTCCGGGCGTGGTAAACGGGTAAGCACGAAGCGCCGAAGGACTTCAAGCCAGCTATTGTCATGGGTAAGAATCTCAGAACATTCTAGCAGGCCCTAGTGAAGGAGTCTGGCTAACCTGTCACCCACTTAAGACCTCTTGGCATGCCAGAGGCAAACATGTCGGAGATTTCCTGTGCAGATCCAGGAGCTGGTGGTCCAAAATGGCGGCCAAATCAACACCGAAAAGCTCCTGCACCAATACAGGATTCAGAATGATCGAGTCGAAGGGTATGATGATGACGTTGACGCTGCATGTGCGGAGCTCGAGCGCAGGAAATCCAACCAGGCTCTAACCCAATCCTCGCGCGGTAGACAGACAATGACTGACTACCCTCTAGAGGCCTCTTTGGGGCACCAGAGCACGTGGAAACAGTCATCCCATCCCGATGTTGCTTCCCATTTTATGGAGACGGCCATTGGACGGTCTCTTGTCTTTCATGATTTTGAACAGGATAGTTTAGACGATACATCGGAACACACAGGACGTCCGATGTCGGGGACAGTAGGCAGTCCCTGTATTTCATCGCGCGTCTCGCTTAGTCTCGATGATTCACAGTCGGGGCAGGTGACGGCGATAGAAGGACAGCAGGAAGGGAATTTTGATTGAGACAGAGGAGGCCACTGGTCGGTGGGACTGGGATCGAGAGTGGGTCGACGGGGTGCATATGGGTACCGGCGGTGCCGGTGGGATCTATAGCTTCAATAGCGCCTAGTGTACTCAATAGATTAAAATGGTGGGCCAATGTGGCTCCATACAATAGTAGATACAGTATATGTAGCACATATCGAGACCAAATTGTAATCGGATCTGGTTACCGAAAGTCCAAGAACATATGTAGTACATTCCAATTACGGCCAGAAAATCCCGACAACATCAATTGAAAGTGTGAAATCAGGATACAAGAGGTGGGTAATATAGGACTCAGGGCACACGGAGTAGTTCTTCGAAGTAATGAGACACAGGAGCAAGGACAGGAACTTAGGTGGAGGAGAGCGGACAAGACATGCGGTGGGAGGCAAGTGATATAGATTAAGTCATCCAAACAGAACTTGCTTGACGCGGACAGGATTGGAACGCAGGGGGAGGGTTGATGGGCATCACAGCGAGAGGCAGAAGCAGCAGAGATTCTCCGGACGCAAAGCAGGCGTGGCCGGATTGCCGGGGCATAGGGCAGGAGGTCCAGAGGTGTCCAGATGCCGGCCGGGAGTAGTAAGGGTATCAGGAAGCCATGCCAGAGTAGCATGGGCTTCTGGACGCTAAGAGGGAAAGGGGAGGGATTGTCAGGATGCCGGGAGCCGAGGTAGCAATGGTCACAAAGCAGGGGGGTTAGAGTGCCACGAGTCCGGTGAGCATCAGGATGCAGGAGGGTACAGATACGAACGTCAGGATGCAAGAACGGATTGAGCCGACGTCCTGATTAATGGTTTGTGTCATGTGCATCCTGTGCGTCTGATGCACTGGACGCACAGGATGCAAGAGTAAACTTTTGCTGATGCACCTCCCTATCACCTTAATGGAGCCTGCATGAATAGGAACCAAGAAAACACCTTCTCATCACGCCTCCAGCCAATATGTAATCTCATGAACCTCAAAAAATCTATCAAGTGCTCCGAAGAGGCACTGTATTTTACCCCTCAATATCACCCTAATCTACCTGGTAGTCACAATATCCTCGAGCTCTCAGTCTATAGGAGGCTTTAGCACAGCGGACACTTTGGTGACCTCCGGAAGGCCACACCACCCGATGGAGAAGCATCATTTGTTACACATCCCGACCATCCTACGAGAGCTGCAACGTACCGCAACCTCAGAGCCATGCCCCCTAACCGGTCCGAGGACATAGGGTACCTTGATGACCTCCAACAGGCAATCAAGCAGGTGGAAGAAGCACTAAAGTCTACATGATTTGATAGCCCTGCCTCCGCCGGCATGCATACTATCCTAGGCAACATGTTTATAGCAAGGTTTAAGAGCATAGGAAGCCAAAACTATTGTAAATCACCGGTACTCTGGATAATGGTCCTATCGGAATTGCCTATCGGGATTGCGGGGTAGCGAAGAAGTCCCTCATGTTACTATTGGTTTCGTGTTTGTAATGCTTAGGGGTTTCATTTATCAGCAGGATGGAAGGTTCTCAGTTTTTCTCTACGGAGGCCTGTACTGATATACTAGTAAGTCTACTCGGGAGACAAGGAAATATGTAACATGTGGGAATATGGAAGAGTATGATTGGTTGACAAAAGAGGGGTAAAAGGGAAGTTGAGAGATGTTCATGGAAACAGGAAGCTGAGTAAAAGAGGAGTTACCGGGAGTCTATTAAGAGGCCGCAAGGAATTTTCTCTCATTGTCAATGTATATAAAGGCACATTGTTATCTGAAGAGGAAGAAGAAGAAGGACAGCCAACATTGATACAGGACCAAATACGAGACATTGAACCCGGTAAAGAACCAGGAGCTTCTACTGTGCTGAACAAGACACATTCGAGTACGATTCACAACAAAAACAACCTCCGAAACGCCATCATGCACTACGAAAAAGCTCTACTCCCCACACCGCTAGTGCACCCTTGTCTGTCTGGCATGGGTTTAAACTTGGGAAGCATGTTTACTACAAGATTGCCAACTTGAAGGATCGGAGACCTTTGTACGCTCCCAAGCGGTGTTAAACACGGTGTGGAAAGAGTAGATCCTACCCCTCTAGATCATCCAGAACGAGCATCTAGGCACTACAACCTTGGGATCAACCTGTTTGTGGAGTTTCAGTGGAGAGGGGACCTCGGAGAACTCGGGAAGGCTATTAAGCATGGCGTGGAAGCACTGGCTGCTACACCACAAGATCGTCATAATAGTGCCCGTACGTCCAATTCCTTGGGTGGCATTGTGGAGTCTCGATTCTATCATCTAGGTTCCATCAAAGACTTAAATGAATGCATTCCCGTCTATGACAAGCCCTGTAACTGCTTCAATTCACCACCATGGGAGGGGATTGATGCGGCTCGCAGGGCAGCCCATCAAGTATTTTCAACCGGAAGGCTTCCTGAGTCCAGTTCCCTACTTGAGTATGCGGTCAATTTGATGCCAAGAGTCAATCTACCGCTTCTAAACCGAGATGACCAACAATGTATATTGTCTATTGTCTGCGCTTCTTGGGCTATCGCCAACTGCCGCTTCTATAGCTTTTCGTACTAGGTGAGCAGCCTATCACAGCCTTAACCTCTTAGTGCTCGGCCCGGGAATGGTTACAGGCTTCACAGTCCAGGCTTGGTCCCAGGTTTCGGAGCTTAAAAAAGGATCCCATGGAATTCCAGCCATTTCACAGCCTCCCTGTTGGGATTGACTCGCTACTAGAGCAACCGAGCTAGGCGAGTGACAAAATGCAGGATCAAAGCTGGGATAGAGCTCTGTCTAAAGCATTGGAGGCCATCATGGATATGAACGTAACTCTAAGCCGCATCCCGAAATTACCTGTCTATGGTGGGTTCTGGCTCCCACTGCCTCCAGATGAAATGATGAAAGTGGCATCCCATGGTCCCATCCCTGGTTTCAACTGTACAGTGTGTAGGAGCAAGGCTATAATTGTTACTACCTCAACTATATCGTCATTGGAACTTCTGAAATAGAAATGACAAGAGTGTTAGCAGGTCGGTAGCTCTACAGTAAGGCGAGTATATGCTAGGACCTGGAATCGTCTGTCTCGGAGATAGTCAAGAAGGCTCGTAAATATAGAAGTAAAGTAGAACAAATATCTTGATAAGATCTCGTCTCTAGTCCCTGATGATAGACTTAAAGCTAGGGATTTTGTTTTTTTTTTGTTTATCTCATATATTCTTTGTTAAGGTACAAGAACCTGCATGAAGCGCTAGCTATGGCAAAAACAAAACCTTAATGTCAAAAGCAACAAATGGTAACGAAATATCTCTCCACCAGCAATCCCCGCCTGTGAGTAATACAACCCACTGCGCCCGCCAGGGCGACCAATCACAAAAGGAAAGACAAGCCTCCTCCCGCACAGAGAAAACATAAACCACGAAAAGTCAATTAAAACCAGGAAAGATAACAGAAAGAACTACTCCTTCAATCTGAAACAGGGTTGGTGCCGGGCGAAGCCCGGGCGAAGCCCGTCCCCGGCCCATGGGGCGGGTAAAGTTGGTTCTGGTATTGGAAATGTATCGCGCCAGGCCCCATAAGAGGTCCTTATCAGCCCACAGGGAAGCCTCGCTGCCCAAAGAATCAACTCCCGGGATATGGAGCAGTCTCGCGGCGGCCTTAGAGGGACAGGAGAGGATGGCATGTTGCATGGTCTCCGGCTCTCGGCCGCAGGCTAGGTAAGTAGTGGGTTTGTCTGGCTCGTTTCAGGGGGTATGGGCAGCTAGATAGCTCTTTCCAGCTCTCATCTGATGTATTCTTCCAGCCAGAAAGCGCTCCAGACCCATGAAGGGGTGTGGGGCCTCCGGTGAAGGATAGGGATAGTATAGAGGAGGGGGGGCTTGTAGGGCCCAGTGCTGAGAGAGGAGGGACCGAGTAGTAGCTTTTAGGAGGGAGTACTTTTGAGACGAGAAGAGATTGCTGATAGCGCCTGGTACTAGGTGCTTGTTCAGGCCTGGGAGGGTTCCTTTGGCAGCGATTCGAGCGATGGAGTGAGCTATACCATCAATGGGCAGGTGTGACCTTACGGCAGGAGAGGGTCTGGGGGTCTTCCAGAGTAGGGGGTAAGCGTTTCCCTTCAGCCCGGTGGACAGTGCCTGGTTGGAGTCCGGGGCCCTTGCTACTGATGCGGAGGGAAAGGACGAGGGGAGCCTCGCCGCGGCTGGGTTAATATCGGGTGGGGAGCAGGCCAACCACAAGGCCGCCATTCGGCGCTTATGGGGGAGAAGGACTACCAGAGGGGGGATGCTGGCCTCGCAGGGGAGGATTGAGGTAGGGGTAGAGTGGAAGCAGTTGGACACCCATCAGAGGACCCGGTTCCAGAAGACCTCCATCTTGCAGAGTGAAGAAGCGTTGGGTACCAGAAGATCGGCCCCGTAGGAAAGGATGGGGAGGATGAGCCCCACAGCGACCCTTCGATTGAGATAAGGAGGCAGGCCTTTACCGGTGGGCGAGAGTTGTCTTGAGATAGCAAAGGCGCCCTGGGCCAGCGCCAGCCGTTTTGCGAAGTGAGGAGAGGTTTCCAGGCTAGGGGTAAACCAGTAGCCAAGCCAGCGAACCAGCCCGGCGGGGTGGAAGAGGGTACCATCCAGGGTGACTGCGGTGTAGCAACGAACCCCATGGTCCCTTGAGGTCCTCCAGTGGGTCAGTTCGGTCTTAGGCACAGAGAAGGACATGCCTATAGCACTCGCCCTCCTCTTCAGTGCCAAAAAGTAATGTTGTAAGCGCTGAACATTGCGCCTGTAAGAGAGAGAAGCCACCCTGACAGTAAAATCATCAACATAAGAAAACATAATCCCCTTGGGAATGCTCAAATGAAGAGGAGACACATAGATAACAAAAAGCAGAGGCGAAATAGGAGACCCTTGTGGCGCGCCCACCTGCACTGGAGAGAACACATTAGGAGACCCTTGAAAGAGAAGGCGACAATGTCTGTTAGAAAGGAAAGATTGAACCAAGGCACAGATATATGGAGGCACCCCGCTGGACTTCATGAATGTAATTAGTAGTGTTGAATTGATGTTGTCGAACCCCCCTTTGATGTCAAGGAAGAGTGACGAGGCTTTGAGCCAGGGCCTCTGGAGGCAACGGATCTCGTGGGTGAGGGCGGCGCAAGCGTCATAGGTACTCAGTCCAGGGAGCGAGCCACACTGATTTGGGTTGATTAGGCCGCGTGAGCGGGCAATTAGGAAAAGGCAAGAGGCAACAATCAGTTCTAGGATTTTTGAGACTGTCTGGAGGAGGACAATCATGCGGAAGGAGGTGGAAGAGGAGTAGTCTGGTTTTCCTGGCTTAGAGAGAGCGACTCCGTTGGCCTTTTTGAGGGAGGGGGGGTGGAAGCCAAAAGCTAGTAAAGGAGAGAGGAGGTTAACAAGGAGGGAGGGGTTAGCTGCATGGACCTTCTTCCAGACCCCGTAAGGGATCTGGTCCCGGCCTTGGCCTGACGAGTTTGATGACTTAGACAGGGCCTTCTGTACCTCCTCGGGGGAGAGAGGGGGCGAATTTGGGAAGGGCCTGGGGATAGATGGGGTGGGAGTGGAAGTTTTGTGGGGAAAAAAGTGCTGCAGGAGCGCTAAATTGATCTGTTTGGGAGAGGAGAGGCCGGGAAAGGAGGGGAAGCAGTCGGGGGCTCTTCCAGTGGCAAGCCATTTGGCCGTCCAGACTGAGCGGGAGTCAACCTTGGCAAGGAAGCTTTTCCAATGCTCGGCCTTTGCCTTCTTGATCGCCTTGAAGTAGAGGGAGCGGGCCTTGCGGGCCTCGGTATTGAGTCTGGGAGAGGGGGAGGAGCGGGACCTTCTGGCAGCGGCATTGAAAGCCCGGCGCAGTGAGGTCAAAAGGGGGGACCACCAAGGCTTGGACCTAAGTGAGGGGCGTTTTAGCAGGGCAGGGGCCAAGAGTAGGGCTGAAAGGGCACCAAGGTGTCAATCGAACCAGGAGCTGAGGGCGGAGGCTGTAGGGAGGGAAGGCGGCGGTGGGACATCGACTCTCCGCAGGTTTTCAAGTACTGGCGGCCAGTCCACCTTGTCCCAGTCCGGGCTCGGGGGGGCCTTGTGCATCAAGGGCGTGGAAATTTTAATGAGGATGAGGACGTGGTCAGACCCGGTGGAGGGGAGATCAGCCGTCCCAGAGTCATGGAAGAGAGCCAAAAGGTTGTTGGCAAAAGCCAGGTCAAGTACACCTGGCCTTGTAGTCAAGTCGAAGGGGAACCTGGTGTGGATGCCAGGCATGTTGAGCAGGTTGTAGCCAGCCTCGGAGGAAGCCTCGAAGTAAGGGGAGGACACCAGCAGGTCTTGGTCCGAGAACTGGCGCAGGGGGTCAGACAGGGGATGGTGCAGGTTGAAGTCACCAAGGGTGAGGGAAGGAAAATCATGAAGAGGAAAAGCGTCCGCTGGCGACACTGTCTGCCGGTGAGAGGAGACAAAATTAATGGAGTACAAATTGTAAATCTGAAAAACATGGAGAGATGATGAAAACAAGCCCCTAGGCAAGTGGATATCCAGTGCCATTAAGTCAGGCCGATCAAAAAAACAAGGAAGGACAGGATAGGCTCCAAGGAGCTCCTGGTAAACAAAGAAGACTACCTTAGGCTTACGGCCTGAGGCGACAGGGGGGGAGAAACATTTATACATGGAAAAGGACGATAGCTTCCCTCTCCAGACTGGGGGGTCTTGGAGGGCCACTACCGGGGGGGGGGATGGCAGCGCAGCGAGGGTGTTAAAAAGTGAAAGAAAAACATTGCAGCTCCCTAAGCAGTTATGTTGAACAAGGGAAAGAAAAGACAGGAAAGAAGGAGTTGGCGGCAATCGGTCCACCAAATTTAGATCCATGGGTTGTGCTATCACTTATGAGAGGAAGATGAAGGGAATGGAGACGCGCTACTGGATTCCCCTAGGGAGGCGAAGAAGGCAGCAGATCGTGAGTCGGGTGCCGGAGCACGGGGAATAGGGGCTACAACGGGGCGGGGGGTGGCCGAGGAGTCGTTTCCAGGGAGGGGGGAAGAGGGCGTGCGTGCGGCTCCTGGCGGGGCATCGTCTTGGTCCATGGTGTCATCCTCCCCTTCATCTTCCGCCTCAGACCCTGAGGATTGTTGCGTCGGCTGGGAAGGACGGGAGGGGCAGGATCTGTCGGTAGCGGGTTGGCTGCCAGAGCAGTTAGCGCATTTGAGGGGGGAGGCCGGGCAGCAGCCGAGAACGGGTTTGAGGTAACCCAGCTTGGGACACGATGGGTTGGCACAGCGGTAGTTGGCCCTCGTGTGGTTTGACACACAAATTGGGCAGACAGGAATGGTGGCAGTGCAAGCTGGGGCCGGATGGCCAAACTTCCAGCAGTGCCTGCATTCCATGAATTTGTTCTTGGAGCCCGCATTCTGGACGTTGCGGAGCTTGGAGTAGAGGAGGATCTTGGACCCAATATGGGCCACATCGGAGGGGGCGGCGATAATGACCACAGAGGTGGTGGCCTTGCGGAGGCTTGGGTCGGGTTGGAGGTAACGGGCGCCGAAGATGTCGACATCCTTGGCGTTCTTAATGGACTTCGGTAGGGCGGGGAAGAGATCAGTTTGGTCCTGCGGGAGGAAGGCAACAGGGAGGCCGAGGATAACCAGCTGGACATCGTTGGGTGCTGGGCGGAAGCGGCGGTAGGGATTATTCCCAACAGCAAAGGACTGGTTGATTTTGTTGGCGAGCGCCTCGTAGTAGGCGGAGTAGCTGTTGGTAGGCGTGAGGGGATCGGTAGCCAGGAGGGTGATAACACCACGTGCATTGACTGTGGCTGAAAAGGAGATGGGGAAGGGACAATTCATCTCTCGAAAAACGGAGGCAATGATGTCAGGGGCAGTGGCCACCAGGCGAGTTGCGTCGGGGTGTGTGACCGGGGCGGTTCGAGGAGCGAAGAAGCGACGTTCGGCAGCAGGAAGGGGGGCAGCCTCCCGGACCCCGGAGGGGGCACCACCCGACGCCGCGACTTGGGCTGCAGTGGCTGCTTGCTTCTTGCCCTTGGTGCTGGTCAGTTGCACCGTGCCCGTAGGAGGGGCTGCAGCGCTGGCGTAGGAGGAGGAGGAGGGTGGGACTAGTGTGAGGAAGGAGGGGGCAGGGCCAGGGCGGAAGGTAGCTTCTTCTGGGAATTCACCCGGTGCGAACTGGAAAGCGGCAAAGGAGCAGGGATGTCTGGTTGCGAAGCTGCTTGGGTTACCGTACCACACTCCATCAACTTGCACTGCGGAGTCGATATCTGCAACCGGGATGTCTAGGAC
>LN891245.1:57337-80517 GCA_900010015.1 Tuber aestivum
GGACCAGGCCCCTCCATGGTGAAGGGGGCTGTGCGGGGTAGTGAGGGGGCTGTGCACTTAGAGACTGAAGCCTAAGCGAGGGAGCAATCAGGTGTGTGGAGATGGTTGCCACGCAAAACCCTGGAGTTTTACCTGGCCGAATGCGGTAATGTTTTCAAGTGAGAGGAAAGTAGAGGGCGCGGAGCGTGGACTTAAAGCTAGGGTTATTTTTTTTTTTTTTTTTTTTTTTTTTTTTAACTTTCATCTATTCTTTGTCAAGGTACAAGAACCTGCATGGAGCGCTAGCTATGGCAAAAACAAAACCTGAATATCAAAAGCAACAAACGGTAACAAAATATCTCCCCGCCAGCAATCCCCGCCTGTGAGTAGTGCAACCCACTGCGCCCGCCAGGGTGACTAATCGCAAAACAAAAGACAAGCCTCCTTCCGCACAAAGAAAGCATAAAGCATGAAAAGTCAATTAAAGCAAGGAAAGATAATAGAAAGAAGGGCCCCTTCACTCTGGAACACGATTGGTGCCGGGCGACGCCCATTCCCCGCCCATAGCGGGGGGGAAGTTGGTTCTGGTCTCGGAGATGTATCGCGCCAGGCCCCATAAGAGGTCCTTATCGGCCCATAGGGGAGCCTCACCGCCCAAAGAATCAACTCCCGGGATATGGAGCAGTCTCGAGGCGGCCTTAGAGGGACAGGAGAGGATGGCATGTTGTATGGTCTCCGGCTCTAGGCCACAGGCTGGGCAAATGACGGGTTTGTCTGGCTCGTTCCAGAGGGTATGGGCAGCTAGATAGCTCTTTCCAGCTCGCATCTGATGTATTCTTCCAGCCAGAAAGCGCTCCAGTCCCATGAAGGGATGTGGGGCCTCCGGTGGAGAGTAGGGATAGTATAGAGGAGGGGGGGCCTGCAGCGCCCAGTCCTGAGAGAGGAGAGACCGAGTAGTAGCTTTTAGGAGGGAGTACTTCTGAGACGAGGAGAGGTTGTTGACCGCACCGCGGACTAGGTGCCTGTTCAGGCCTGAGAGAGTTCCTTTGGCGGCGATCCGAGCGATGGAGTGAGCTATGCCATCAATAGGCAAGTGGAACCTTACGGCAGGAGAGGGCCTGGGGGTCTTCCAGAATAGGGGGAAGGCGTTCCCCTTCAGCCCGGTAGACAGGGCCCGGTTGGAGTCCGGGGCCCTTGTTGCCGATGCGGAGGGAAAGGACGAGGGGAGTCTGGCCGCAGCCAGGTTAATCTCGGGAGGGGAGCAGGCCATCCTCAAGGCCGCCATTCGGCGCTTGTGGGGAAGAAGGACCACCAGAGGGGGAATGCTGGCCTCACAGGGGAGGATCGAGGTAGGGGTAGAGTGGAAGCAGTTGGTCACCCATCGGAGGACCCGGTTCCAGAAGACCTCCATCTTGTGGAGTAAGGAGGCGTTGGGTACCAAAAGGTCAGCCCCATAGGAGAGGATGGGCAGGATGAGCCCCACAGCGAGCCTTCGATTAAGATAAGGTGGCAAGTCTTTGTCGGGAGGAGAGAGCTGTCTTACGATAGCAAAAGCCCCCTGGGCAAGAGCTAAGGGTTTTGCGAAGTGACCAGAGGTTTCCAGGCTAGGGGTAAACCAGTAGCCGAGCCAGCGAACCAGCCCAGCGGGGTGGAAGAGGGTACCATCCAGGGTGACTGGGGTGAAGCAACGAGCCCCATGGTCCCTTGAGGTCCTCCAATGGGACAGTTCGGTCTTGGGCACAGAGAAGGACATGCCAATAGCCCCTGCCCTCCTCTTCAGTGCCAGAAAGTAGTGTTGTAAGGGCTCAACATTGCGCCTGTAAGAGGAAGAAGCCACCGTGATAGTAAAATCATCAACATCGGAAAACATAATCCCCTCAGGAATATCCAAATGAAGAGGAGACACATAGATGACAAAAAGAAGAGGAGAAATAGGAGACCCTTGTGGCGCGCCCACCTGCACTGGAGAGAACACATTAGGAGACCCTTGAAAGAGAAGACGACAATGTCTGTTGGAAAGGAAAGACTGAACCTAGGTATAGATGTATGGAGGCATCCCCCTGGACTTCATGAAAGTAGTGAGTAGCGTTGAATTGATGTTGTCAAACCCCCCTTTGATATCAAGGAAGAGTGACGAGGCTTTGAGCCCGGGCCTCTGGAGGCATCGGATCTCGTGGGTGAGGGCGGCGCAAGCGTCATAGGTACTGAGTCCAGGGCGCGAGACGCACTGATTTGGGTTGATTAGGCCGCGTGAGCGGGCAAGTAGGGAAAGGCGAGAGGCAACAATCCTTTCTAGGATTTTTGAAACGGTCTGGAGGAGGACAATGATACGGAAGGAGGAGGGGGAGGCGTAGTCTGGTTTGCCTGGCTTGGAGAGAACGACTCCGTTGGCCTTCTTGAGGGAGGGAGGATGGAAGCCAAAAGCTAGTAACGGCGAGAGGAGGTTGACAAGGAGGGAGGGGTTAGCTGCGTGGACCGTCTTCCAGACCCCGTAGGGGATCTGGTCCGGGCCCGGGGCTGACGAGTTAGACGACTTGGCCAGGGCCTTCTGTACCTCCTCGGCGGAAAGAAAGGGCGAGTCGCGGAAGGGCCTGAGAATAGATGGGGTGGGAGTAGGAGTCTTGTGGGGGAAGAAGTGATTCAGAAGCGCTGAGTTGATCTGTTCGGGGGAGGAGAGGCCGGGGAAGGAGGGGAAGCGGTCAGGGGCTCCTCCAGTGGCAAGCCTTTTGGCCGTCGAGACTGAGCGGGAGTCGACCTTGGCAAGGAAGCTTTTCCAGTGCTCGGCTTTTGCCTTCTTGATCGCCTTAAAGCAGAGGGACCGGGCCTCGCGGGCTTCGGTATTGAGTCCGGGAGAGGGGGAGGCGCGGGACCTTCTGGCAGCTGCATTGAAAGTACGGCGCAGCGAGGTCACCAGGGGGCACCACCAAGGCTTGGACCTAAGTGAAGGGCGTTTTAGTGGAGCCGGGGCCAGGAGCAGGGCTGAGAGGGCACCAAGGTGTCGATCGAACCACAAGGAAAGGGCGGGGGCTGTAGGGAGGGAAGGCGGTGGTGGGACATCGACTCTTGGTAGGGTCTCAAGTACCGGTGGCCAGTCGACCTTGTCCCAGTCCGGGCTCCGAGGGGCCTTGTGCATCAAGGGCGTGGAAAGTATAATGAGGATGGGGACGTGGTCAGATCCAGTAGAGGGGAGATCAGCCGACCAGGAATCATGGAAAGGAGCCAAAGGCTTGTTGGCAAATGCCAGGTCAAGTACACCTGGCCTTGTGGCCAAGTCGAAGGAGAACCTGGTGTGGATGCCAGGCGTGTTGAGCAGGTTGTAGGCAGCCTGGGAGGCAGCCTCGAAGTAGGGGGAGGACACTAGTAGGTCTTGGTCTGAAAACTGGCGCAAGGGGTCAGAAAGGGGGTGGTGCAGGTTGAAGTCACCAAGGGTGAGGGAAGGAAAATCATGAAGAGGAAAAGCATCGGCCGGCGACACTGTCCGGCGGTGAGAGGAGACAAAATTAATGGAGTACAAATTGTAAATCCGAAAAACATGGAGAGATGATGAAAACAAGCTCCTAGGCGAGTGGATATCCAGTGCCATTAAGTCAGGCCAATCAAAAAAACAAGGGAGGACAGGGTAGGCTCCAAGGAGCTCCTGATAGACAAAGAAGGCTACCTTAGGCTTGCGGCCTGAGGCGACAGGGGGGGAGAAACACTTGTACATAGAAAACGATGGTAGTTTCCCTCTCCAGACTGGGGGGTCTTGGAGGGCCACTACCTGGGGGGGAGATGGCAGCGCAGCGAGGCTGTTAAAAAGTGAAAGAAAAACATTCCTGCCCCCTAAGCAGTTATGTTGAACAATGGAAAGAAAAGACAGGAACGAAGGAGTTGGCGGCAATCGGTCCACCAAATTTTGATCCATGGGTTGTGCTATCACTTATGAAAGGAAGATGAAGGGAACGGAGACGGGCTACTGGATTCCCCAAGGGAGGCGAAGAAGGCAGCAGATCGTGAGTTGGGTGCCGGAGCATGGGGAGTAGGGGCCACAACAGGTCAGGGGGTGGCTGAGGAGTCATTTCCTGGGAGGGGGGGGGAGGGCATGCGTACGTTGCCCGGGGGGGCATCGTCTTGGTCCATTGTGTCATCCTCCCCTTCATCTTCCGCCTCGGACCCTGAGGACTGTTGCGAAGGCTGGGAAGGACGGGAGAGGCAGGACCTGTCGGTAGAGGGGTGGCCACCAGAGCAGTTAGCGCACTTGAGTGGGGTGGCTGGGCAGCAGCCGAGACTGGGTTTGAGGTAGCCCAGCTTGGGGCACGATGGGTCTGGGCAGCGGTCGTTGGCCCTGGTGTGGTTTGACGCACAAATTGGGCAGACAGGGATGGTGGCAGTGCAAGCTGGGGCCGGGTGGCCAAACTTCCAGCAGTGTCGGCATTGCATGAATTTATTTTTGGAGATCGCATTCTGGACGTTGCGGAGCTTGGAGTACAGGAGAATCTTGGACCCAATCTGGGCCATATCGGAGGGGGCGACAATGATAACCACCGAAGTGGTGGCCTTGCGGAGGCTTGGGTCGGGTTGGAGGTAGCGGGCGCCAAAGATGTCCACATCCTTGGCGTTCTTGATGGACTCGGCGAGTGCGGGAAGGAGGTCAGTTTGATCTAGTGGGACGAAGGCAACAGGGAGGCCATGGATGACCAGCTGGACCTCGTTGGGCGCGGGGCGGAAAGGGCGGTAGGGATTGTTCCCAACAGCGAAGGACTGGTTGATTTTGTTGGCAAGCGCCTCGTAGTCAGCGGAGTAGCTGGTGGCAGGTGTGAGGGGGTCGGTGGCTAGGAGGGTGATAACGCCACGCGCGTTGACTGTGGCTGAAAAGGAAACAGGAAACGAACGGTTTGCCTCGCCAAGAACAGAGGCAACGATGTCGGGGGCCGTGGCCGCCAGGCGAGTTGCGTCGGGGTGTGGGACTGGGGTGGTTCGAGGGGCCAAGAAGCGACGTTCGGCGGCAGGAAGGGGGGCAGCCTCCAGGACCCGGGAGGGGGCACCACCCTACGCCGCGACTTGGGCTGCAGTGGTTGCTTTCTTCTTGCCTTTGGCACTGGTCTGTTGTGCTGGGCCCCTAGGAGGGGCTGCAGCGCTGGCGTAGGAGGAGGAGGGGGGGACTAGTGTGAGGAAGGAGGGGGCAGGGCCAGGGGGGAAAGTAGCTTCCTCCGGGAATTGACCCGGCGCAAACTGGAAGGCTGCAAAGGAGCGGGGATGTCTGGCCGCGAAGGTGCGTGGGTTACCATACCACACTCCATCAACTTGCACGGGGGAGTGGATGTCCTCAACCGGGATGTCTAGGACATAGCCGGGGGGGGGGGCGGTACTTGGCTCCAGGGGGGAGCTGGGGGAGGCGGGGGCGGCGGCGGGCGTCTTGTTTGTTTCGGAGGGGGGGGGGGGTGGAGGCCCGGGGGGGCGGCTGAGGGGCGGGCAGCCGATGCCATGACTCTCAGAGAAAGGTCACGGGCGGAGGGTTCTAATGCAGGGAGGGAGGGAGGATCCTTGGGAGCAGCCGTGGAGGACTGTTCAAGGGCCTCTAGCCTTTAGATGATGCTGCCAATCCCAGAAAGGGCAGTGCAGACAAGTGGTAGGAGGATAACTTCGCCAGCAGACAAGTGCTGAAGCTGAGCGTCGGTAGGGTGGGGAATCGGAGGCGCTGCCCGTCCTATGTGGCGGAGAGTGCGGGCTAGTTCATCCCTTATCAGGCTGAGATTATCGGGGAGGGAGGGGGTTGGAGCCCTTGACTCGTAGGGCGAGGCACGACTGGAGGCTTGAGAGCCAGACCTTGAAGGGCCCGGACCAGGCCCCTCCATGGTGAAGGGGGCTGTGCGGGGTAGTGAGGGGGCTGTGCACTTAGAGACTGAAGCCTAAGCGAGGGAGGAATTAGGTGTGTGGAGATGGTTGCCACGCAAAACCCTGGAGTTTTACCTGGCCGAATGCGGTAATGTTTTTAAGCGAGAGGAAAGTAGAGGGCGCGGAGCGGACTTAAAGCTAGGGATTTTTTTTGTTTAACTCATATATTCTTTGTTAAGGTACAAGAACCTGCATGGAGCGCTAGCTATGGCAAAAACAAAACCTTAATTTCAGACGCATTCCTCCGCGCCCCAGGGAACAAAACAACCCCCCCAAGACCCTCTGGTATGGGCCCAACCGCACATCCCGCCCCGCGAAGGAACAATCGTCCTCAACAGGGAAGGCAGGAAGGAGAAGAAAACCCTTCAGCGTCATCTCGACAAAGGAAAGAATAGATTAGGAAACCCCCAAGTGCCTCTACAGGCGTCCGCGAACGAATATGTCCGCTGTCGGGCCAACGGTAGGACCCTGGCGAAATGCCATGACAGAGCCGGCCAGCTCAGCTCAGGAGATAGTGCAATACCAAGGTAGGACAACCAGCTGTTCGGCCGGGGGCGGGCCGCAAGCGTGGAGTGAGGAAGAAAGGCGAGAGATGCCAGCAACCTGAGATAGAGGAGGGCAGCCAAAACCGCCAAGGAGGGCCGGGGGTAGACCCCGGGCGTCAGGAGTCTGGAGGTGGAAAGGCTGGATGATGAGCGACATCAGAGCCAGGAAGGGTTGTAGTGCTGCCGCGACGGTGGCAGAAGCGGAAGAAGTACCAGCTGAAATGGCACAGAGGGGAGGAAGGGTGGCCGAAGCACTTCCCCTTGGTGGTGGTAGCGCCCAAGGGCCCAGGCAGTAGGGTGCCAGCCGATCCCGGAAGAGAGGAGAGGAAGAGGGCAAGGCAAACAAAGGATCTGGTCAAACGATACGGTAGGAGGCTGCAACTGGGGTCACAGGAGAAGCAGATGTTTTACCGCGTCTCTCATGTAGTCCCTTGTTCTGGGAGAGATAGCGTCACTATAGTGGAAGGGATCCCACCATCTGCCACTTCCGATAGCCCGGAGGACCACCAGCCCAACTGACCGTTCAACCATCAACCCAGCCACCAAAGCCGACCGTGCAGATGCTAAGCGAGGTGTAGCAAAAGCGGGGTAGGGAGGAGAGAGGCCTCACGATGAGACCCCCAGGGAGAGGAGTAGACCCCCATCCAGCAGAGGCGAGATGCCACGCCGGGGAGAGAGGAGAAGAGAGGCCCCGTTGGGCGAAAGGATGGAAGGCATCAGCCTGCACCGCCCGGCGGGGGGTGCCAGGCTAAAGAAAAGTGGTGATAGTTCCTCGGTGTTGAGTCGTTCCCAATTAGGAAATATTTTTCAATGACCGGAGGTGTAGCGGAGATGGAGGATGGACTTAAAGCTAGGGAGGCACCTCAATATTTATATTCTGCATCTGGCTGGTCGCGGCCTACATCCCATTTCCTTACTGACTATGTACCTGCCATACTAACGGTTCTGTCTTCATGAGGTGCAAACAGCATTTGACCCTGAAAACTAAGTTCCCTACTCTCTTCCTTAGTGGAGTGATCAGCTCCGTCAAAGCACTTATCAATGACTCTTCTATGTGCATAGCTTAGAGTGCATGACGAAGATACCTAACTCAACCAGTGAGTAGTTATTGACCAATGGTGAACGAGTCTTCCGGATGACTCTGGTTCATACGACCTTCTGGGGGCATGCATATTACTTCTTGTAATAGTGTATAGACTTGCAGAGGTCATAGCTCTTTAAATAACCGACCAATCGGAACCAACTGAGTCTTATCTTATAGAGCGGAGCTCCTTCTATGTCATCCAGTAAAACCCCTAGAGTTGCATGCCTTGTATCTTTACCGAGTGGGCTGCATAGATGCCCTATCGTCCAGTGCAATAATATGATATTGTCACGATAAACATGGCGGGGTCCCGAGTCGAACACGTGACCTGACACATTTAGTCACATGTCGCACCAATTATGCTTCTATGTGAAAGATTTGTTCCCTCCTCTTCAAGACTCGTTCTAAAGTCTTTTCTATGTCTAAATTCTGACTACGGTACAAAGTATGGTCTAAATTATTTCCAGTTAGGACTCGGTCCAGGTAGGGTAAAAAACCTCTGCGCGTTTACTTGTCTACGCTTAGGAAAACCATTCCAGACCATCCTACCTCAGCCGTGGTATCTCCGGGTTATCGCTGTGAAATTCCTCCCCTAAGTCAGCAGCATGCTCCAGGTGCTCCCGCAGTTCCCAGGTGTTTTCATCTTCCGAACACCCGGTCTATTTAACAAAATATTTCAGTTCTCTGATACGCTTATTGCATCCAGAGACTTTTTGGATATGGGAGAGAATCTCGCTTTTAACCATTTTCTCTACTTCCCATTCCAGATCCCCATCGCTCTCTTCTGATGCCACCAGCCTCTGTTCTCTCTCAGGTCAAACTAAGGTTCGATAGGGTTCCAGCAGCAACACATGAAATACAGGATGGATTTTCCACCTCTCGGAAATTTCCTATTTACAAGGTCAGTCACCTTTTTTTTCGAGTATCCGGAAGGGTCCATAAAGCTTGGGACAAAGCCTCTTAGACGCGCCTTTAGTCGCGATATTTTTTGCGTTCAACGTTACTAGATCTCCGACCTTAATGTCTGGTTGTTGTTTGACTTTCGGGTTATAGTATTTGCTCCTTGCTTCTCAAGTAAGTTGTAAGGTGTCTCGGGCTTGTTGATGGATATCCTTCATCCCATGAGTGTAAGTTGTTGCTCCTGGGTTCCATACTTCTCTTTCCTTCATTCATTCTGTTTGTCGATGGTAGCTCTAGTTTGTGCAGAATGGTGTCAAACCGTGCGCTTGGGTTAGCAGGTTGTTGTAAGCGTGTTCGGCTAATGGCAGTAGAGAACACCAATCGTCCTGGTCATGGTTGACGAAACCTCCGGGATAACCTTCCAGCACTTGGTTTGTCCTTGCAGTTTGTCTGTCAGTTTGGGGGTGATAATCGGTTGACATTCTTCTCTTTATACCC
Organism: Tuber aestivum; assembly: GCA_900010015.1. Lineage (NCBI taxonomy): Eukaryota > Fungi > Ascomycota > Pezizomycetes > Pezizales > Tuberaceae > Tuber > Tuber aestivum. Next base: position 66,218 of record LN891245.1, read on the forward strand.
AGTGAAGCACACAGTAATTCCCAGGTTCTCCTGCAAACTTGGCGTCCATGTCTGAAATGAAATCCAGTAGGCAACCCCTAAAGCTTCCAAACTTCTCTTACGAATGTGGTTGCCACAGCCTTAGCACTTCCAGCTCCCACTAGTGGAACAAAGTGGGCCATCTTGGTGAATCAATCAACTACAACCATAATTTGGGTGTTGTCGTTCGATGGAGGAAGTTGTGTGATGAACTCCATGGAAATAGAGCTCCATGCTGAGTAAGCTATTTGTAACGGTTGTAGGAAACCATGTTTGGCATCTCTCGGGGTTTTGCTATCTTGGCATTCATCACATGAGCCTACATAGTCATTACCCCAGTCATTAAGTCCTTTCCAGTGGAACCCTCGCGTAATAATTTCAAGAGTCTTTTCTTGTCTGAAGTGTCCGGCTACCTTTGACTCATGGCAGCCCCTCATGATCAAGGTTTGTAGTTCCTCTGAGGCTGGTACATACACTCTATTTTTGAAGTAGATGAGCCCATCTTTTATTGACTAGTGCTTAGGCCATTGTGCATTAGCGTTTCGTAACTTCTCCAATTCCATCCCTCTAGATGCCCACTCCTCATCCTCTGTACCAGCCTTCTTTACTGAAGATGTGAATTCTTTATAGAACTTCTTGGGATTTGCGTTTAGCACAATCCTGGTTGCCATAAGAACTGATTCTTTATGTCCTTGATTGTGAGTTTCTTCGTCACTTAAAGAGAAGTGTTGGTCGAGGTTCACGTCCTCATTCAGGAAGCTGATACAAGGTGGGGTTTCGGTTAATGCAGTTCCCGTACTCCCAAATCCTTGTTCTCCTCTTTTTGTGTCTTCTAATTCCATGTCTTCCTGGAGTTTCCTAGTGTGAACCTTTTCTAAGATTAACTGGGCGATCTTGGTACCAGCCTCTGCTTTGTAGTCCTCCCTATGTATGTTGTAGAGCAGTACTTTGACTTCTCCTCGCTAATCTGCATCCAAGACCCCTGCATGGGTGTCAATCCTGTATTTGGCAGCTAAACCACTTTTTGGTGCAATGCGTCCATACGTTGCGTTAGGTACTGCTATTGCAATCCCCGTGTCGAGTAGGGCTTGTCCTTTTCCTAACACAATAGTATCTTTTAATAGATATAAATCATAGCCAGCTGCTTCTCTAGTTCCTTTGGTTAGTAACTTAGCCTCTGGGCAGAGCCGCATTACTCGGAATGGGATTTATGTAGGATTCAGTGCTACATGTATGTCGTCTTCCGATCCTAGTATGATAGAAATTTAGATAACCGCAAAGTGCACTGCCTTCAGGTTCGACTGTACAGTTCTTTCTGCTCCTCCCTCTGGCGGTACTCCGGCCACCTACTCAGTGTATCAGGTTTGCGGCTGCTCGTTCCTGCCCAACAGACAATTTTAAAATTGAAATCGGTTAATTTTTGTCCCCAGCGAATTTGTTGGGCACTGCGGGCCTTCATGGCGAGGAAGTACTGTAGCTTCTGGTCATTTGTGAACATGCTGATTGGGCGGTCTCTTCCCATTAAATAACGTCACTATTCTTTAAATGCTTTGACTATGGCAAGGAGTTCCTTGTCGTGGATATCATAATTGCATTCGGCGGGATTTAACTTTCAGGAGTAGTAAGCGATTGGATGTAGCTATTTTTCCAAAAAACCTGCCCAAGTACACAACCCAAGGTCAAATCACTAGTGTCTGTTTCCATAACCATATCCTGACCTTTTTATTCACGTTTCACGTGCAATGCCTGTAGAGGCCTCCCAACGGTGTGTATCCCACTCCTTAGGTACTTTGCATCCTTGGCTCCTTTCTCGCAGTGAGCCTCTACGTCATTCTTGCATAATGCGTTCCAAAGAGCAAACTACTAGGTCGGGGAGAGATGTACTGTGAAAGCAAGATCATGTATTTCTTCGCCTTGTTGGCCATCCTATTCAGGTTGTGCTGCCCTCGTCCAGCTGCTGCACTGTTGCCATGGGCTTTGCTTCTATACCCTCACTTAATTCCAAGAAGTTTCCCAAATCTGATCTACTGGGTTTGTTCGAGTTTGGCCCACCTTCCCATGTGGAGGGGTTGGGCGGACTTCCACTCAACCGGTCCTCCGGACTGCGATCCTCTGCCCAGTAATTTGGTTTACCACGCTGGCCTTGCGACAATCTCCCCACATATGATTAGTAAGTTTACCGCACGTGCAGCAACCTAATTTGCACCGTGAGTCGATTACACTTTATGGAATCCCGTCCTGTGCCAATTTCCAAGCGGTATGTACTTCGTTTGTAGGCAACAAGCTGGTTACGGTGGGTTTCCCTTTCCGTTTCTCATCTCACTTTGGTGGGGACCATGTCTGAGCCTTTCCCTTGGGTTGGGTGCTCCTGTCTCCGTCCCTATCCTTTCGCTTTGGAGTTGTCGTCGTAGAGCTTCTTCTTCTCAACCGCTGTTGCTGCTGGAACTCTTCATTCTTCTGTCCAACAGCCTGTAGCTGTTTTACCCCATCTGCATCTGAGTCGGCATCTTTGTATGACATCCTAAGGAGTATGGATGGTAGAAGCTTGGTTTCTACCAATTGTCACCAGCTTGGTCTCTTCATTTGCGCTAGAATATTGAGCAACTAGAGTCTCGTAATATTGGCCTTGATGTTGTTCTAGTAGGACACTTTAGCTATGTTGACCAAAGCCTTTCGCACCTCATTGGAGGGCCAATATCCCAGTGTAATTTCTGTGCAGCAATGTTGACAGAGTCCTAACACTTCGTGCCTTTCTTGGCACGCTACTCCATTTATGGTATTTCTATACGATTCCTTGAAATGTACCACCTGGGGAGCCATTGTCCTGCCTAAGGCATATACTATGTTATCATGGTCCACTCCTCAGGGGTACGGATTTGTTCGAAAATAATCCTCGCAAGTGGTTAAGCAATTTTCTACCTTTTGGTATTTATGGTTTTCGAAGTAGGCAGGCAGTTCGGCTGGCTTTCGACTGGCTCCTGCCACTGCTCGGGTTATTAAATCAGCCTATTCCCGGGTCTCGAAGTGAACATTTGCTGGTCCGTCAGGTGGTCCTCCTCTACTAGGAGGTTTACTGCCTCCACCTGGAGGTCCACCACCTCGATCGTGTAGTCCACCGCCTCTACCAAGAGGTCCACCACCTCCACCTGGAGGTCTACCACCTCTACCTGTAGGTCCACCGCCTCCAGCGCGAGGTCCCGAAGGTCCTCCTTACCTGTCTTCCCTAGACGGGCGGGCTGGTTGAGATCCACCCTTTAGATCCTGTTTTCGTGGTAATGGAGGTGCTTATAAGCTGTTGTCATCTCCTTCCGTAGGTTGGACAGTTTCTGCTTCAGCCGCTTCTCGACAAGTACCAGGAGGGGTAAGGATACTGCTTCCTCAGCGAACAGGCCTTGAGCCCGTCCTTTTCCTTTTCCGAATCGATCTTCTATTGCTTTGTCTAATACAGCAGTGACTAAGTTGGCCGTAGCCGTTCCCTGGTTAGCGAGATCAGCCCATACTTCTTTTCAAAATCTGGCCATTTTACTGGTCAAAGTTGCCATCTCTTTTTGTTGGTCTTCCTGGGGTTAATTGATGGTCTATCTACGCATGGTAGTGTTTTCCAGATAACCTGCTAAGCCATTCTTCATTGTGGCTTTAAGCTTTTTCGTGTTCGAGAATAACGTCAACGTGTAGTGGGTCAAGAACCTTGTAATCCATTGTCCTCTGCTCCTTTACCTGGTCAATCATTTCGGCCAAGGTACTGTCTCTCTGCATACCGTCTATGCTTCTCTCTCCTGCTTCCTTTTCTAACCTTGTTGTCCTTCTCCCTTGTTCCTGGGCAGCAACCTGTTGTTTTGTCCATTCTTCCCCCCGTCTCATATGGTAGCTTTCCAATTCAGCTTCCATATATCCTTGTAGCCCTTGGGCTGACAATTCCAATCTCGTCAGTTCATCTCCCATGAACCTGTCCCACACATCCAACCTTCTCTTAGTGGCGGCTACCTTATCGGCAACCTTTTGTACAGCTTCCATCAGAGCCACATAAGCAATTTGTTGCGCGTTTTGGATTTGGGTAATGCTATGGACCAACTGACCAGTAACCCTTCCCATCATTGCAACAAATCTATTGAAGTGTTCTGCATCTGGAGGTGCAGGACTTGCTGCCTGGGATCTGCAATTGGATCAATCCTTTCGTATCTTAGTTGGACCTAATACTCCTAGTGCCCCAGATGGGTTCGGGGTTGGGTTGCCTAATGACGGCCCAGTTTTGGGAATAACCCACCAACCGTTTGGGGATCCCATCTGCCAACGGATACTGGAGATCCACAGGTTTCCTCCATCTCTGTGTCCGGCAGCTCACTGGTTTCCATGACCCAAGGTATGTGTGACATATTGTTCCTGGTTTAACTCGTGCTGGTGTCTAAGCTCAATTTCTAATGCCCAAGGAGCCAAGGATCCTTGGTATCCTCCTTCATCATGGCAGAGGGTGGAAGTCGTACCTGGGTACCTTATGTCACAGGTGGGTTTCTCGTAAGGTTCCCTGTCAGGGTTATTGAAGTAGTAGTAGAAGAAGTTTGGTTCCAACCACTCGTCGAAGTAAGTGAACCAAGATGGTTCATCTTCTTCAAATACGGGATTGTCTGGTAAATCTGCTTCTCAGAAAACAAAGTAGATTGTGTCAAACAGCCGTTTGACTGGAGGGATTGATCATTCCAAGACATAGGTTTTAGATAATGCTTCAAAGTCCACTATCTGAGTTTGTGGTCTTATCGGTATCGTTCAAAGAGCCGTGGTAACCAGAGATTATCAATATACAGTTAGGGGGTAGGTAACTCTAAAGTCAGGCGAGTATACGCCGGGCCCTGTAATCTTCTGTCTCAGACTTAGTCAAGAAGGCTGGTAAAGATAGAAGTAAACTAGAATGAATATGTTGATAAGATCTCTTTTCCGGTCGCTGATGATAGACTTAAAGCCAGGGATTTTTTTTTCTTTTTTTTTTATTTAACTCATATATTCTTTGTGAAGGTAGCAGAACCTGCATGGAGCGCTAGCTATGACAAAAACAAAACCTTAATGTCAAAAACAACAAACGGCAACGAAATATCTCTCCGCCAGCAATCCCGACCTGTGAGTAATGCAACCCACTGCGCCCGCCCGGGCGACTAATCACAAAAGCAAAGACAAGCCTCCTCCCGCATAGAGAAAACATAAAGCATGAAAAGTCCACTAAAGTCCAGAAAGATAACAGAAAGAACCAGGCCTTCAATCTGAAGCAAGGTTGGTGCCAGGCAACGCCCGTCCCATGCCTATCGCGGGGGGAAAGTTGGTTCTGGAATCGGAGATGTATCGCGCCAGGCCCCATAGGGGGTCCTTGCCAGCTCATAGGGGATCCTCTCAGGCCAAAGAATCAACTCCCGGGATATGGAGCAGTCTTGCGGAGGCCTTAGAGGGACAGGAGAGGATAGCATGTTGCATAGTCTCTGGCCCAAGGCCGCAGGCAGAGCAAGTTGTGGGTTTGTCTGGCTCGTCCCAGGGGGTGTGGGCCACTAGATAGCTCTTTCCAGCTCTCATTTGATGTATTCTTCCAGCCAGAAAGCGGTCCAGTCCCGTAAAGGGATGCGGGGCCTCCGGCGGGGCATAGGGATAGTATAGAGAGGGGGGGGCCTGTAGTGCCCAGTCCTGAAAAAGAAGGGCCCGAGTAGCAGCTTTCGGGAGGGAGTACTTCTGGGAGGAGGAGAGATTGTTGTTCGTCCCGGGGACCAGGTGCCTGTTCAGGCCCGGAAGAGTTTCCTTGGCGGCGATCCGAGCAATGGAGTGAGCTAGGCCATCAATGAGCAGATGGAACCTTACGGCAGGAGAGGGTCTGGGGGTCATCCAGAGCAGGAGGTAGGAGTTCGCCTTCAGACCAGTAGACATGGCCCGGTTGGAGTCCGGGGCCCTTGTTGCCGATGCAGAGGGAAAGGATGTGGGGAGCCTGGCCGCGGCCGGGTTTATCTTGGGTGGGAAGCCGGCCATCCTCACGGCTGCCATTCGGTGCTTGTCGGGAAGAACGACTACCAGAGGGGGGATGCTGGCCTCGCAGGGGAGGATCGAGGTAGGGGTAGAGTGGAAGCAGTTGGTCACCCATCGGAGGACCTGGTTCCAGAAGACCTCCATCTTGTGGAGTGCAGAAGCGTTGTGTACCAGAAGGTCGGCCCCTTATCAGAGGATGGGGAGGATGAGTCCCATGGCAAGCCTCCGACTGAGGTAAGGAGGCAGGCCTTTGCCGCGGGGAGAGAGTACTCTTACGATAGCGAAAGCCCCCTGGGCAAGCGCCAAACGTTTTGCGAAGTGAGGAGAGTTTTCCAGGGTAGGGGCAAACCAGTAGCTGAGCCACCGAACCAGCCCAGCGGGGTGGAAGAGAGTGCCGTCTGGGGCGACTGGGGTGTAGCAACGCGCCCCATAATCCCTTGAGGTCCGCCAGTGGGACAGTTCGGTCTTGGGTACTGAGAAGGACATGCCTATGGCACCAGCCCTTCTTTTCAATGCCAGAAAGTAATGCTGCAGGCGCTGCACATGGCGTCTGTAAGAGGGAGAAGCCACTGTAACAGTAAAATCATCAACATAGGAAAACATAATCCCCTTGGGGATATTTAAATAAAGAGGAGACACAGAGATGACAAAAAGAAGAGGAGAAATAGGAGACCCTTGTGGCACGCCCACCTACACCGGAGAGAACAGATTAGGAGACCACTGAAAGAGAAGAGGACAATGTCTGTTAGAAAGGAAAGACTGGATTCAGGCGCAGATGTATGGAGGCACCCCCCTGGACTTTATGAATGTAGTAAGTAGTGTTGAATTGATGTTGTCAAACCCCCCTTTAATGTCAAGGAAGAGTGACGAGGCTTTGAGCCCAGGCCTCTGGAGGTACCGGATCTCGTGGGTGAGGGCGGCGCAGGTGTCGTAGGTACTGAGACCGGTGATCGAACCGCATTGATTTGGGTTGATTAGACCGCGTGAGCGGGCAACTAGGAATAGGCGACAGGCAACAATCCTCGCGAGGATTTCTGAAACTCTCTGGAGGCGGACAATGATGTGAAAGGAGCCGGGAGAGGAATAGTCTGGTTTCACTGGCTTAGAGAGGACAACTCCATTGACCTTTTTGAGGGAGGGAGGGTGGAAGCCGAAAGCTAGCAGGGGCGAGAGGGGGTTAACGAGACGGGAGGGATTAGCTGCATGGACCTTTTGCCAGACCCCATAGGGGATCTTGTCAGGGCCTTGGGCTGACGCGTTTGATGACTTAGACAGGGCCGTTTGCACCTCCGCAGGGGACAGAGGGGCTGAGTCACAGAAGAGCCAGAGGATGGATGGTGTAGAAGCAGAAATCTTGTGTGGGAAGAAGTGACTCAGGAGAGCTGAATTGATCTGTTCGGGGGAGGAAAGGCCAGCAAAGGAGGGGAAGCGGTGAGGGGCCCTTCCAGTGGCAAGCCTTCTGGCCGTCCAGACCCAGCGGGAGTCAACCTTGGACAGGAAGCTCTTCCAGTGCTCGGCCTTTGCCTTCTTGATGATGGAGTAATCCCATCATATCATATGGTATTAGGGTATGCTGACTGGAGTGGATTTGTCCTCCTGTTTAGCAGGACTGTCATTTCTATGTTTTTCACAGTGGTTAGCCCTTGGTGTGAGGAGCTACCACCAGGTGTTCTTAGTTTGCTTTCCTTTGTTTTCTTTCTGGAGATAGATCGTACATAATTCATCTCTACTACTCAAGGTTTCTGTGCCATTTCTCACCAGTGCGTTCTGTAACGCCATCTCAGTATCCTCCACCCTCTGGTATTTCCATTCAGTCGGTATTCCTCTGCGCATTCAGTTCTCTACGGAAAAGTGTTGCCATCAGGTTATGACCCCGGAGGAGAGAGAGAAAACCCATTTACCAACTGTTTTCGTGCCACATTTTTTGACTTAAGTCACACCCCCCAAGTTTGCTTAAAAAATACAACATCATTACGGTTAACCTTCCAACGAGCGGTACCGGTAAAAGTGAGAATCGTGATGAATGAACAAGAAGGTGCATCGTCCCTGGTTGGGATGACTTTCCCCAAACTCGATGGGTCCAACTACAGGACATGGGTGATGAGGATGACAGACTTTTGCAAAGAGAAGGTCTTTAGGACCTTACTATGGAAGCGGAAAAGATCCTAGAAAAGCCAAAGGTGGGAACCGATGAAGAAGAATACGAGAAAAAGCTCGAAAAGTACCAAGCACAGCGCGGGCGGAGTCAAAAAGCAATTGGTACCCGACGTTTAGCCATGACAGATGCCATCGCGGTTAGTTATTACGGATCAGCCTGGACAACCCCAGCCAAAATCTGGCAAGATGTCAACGCAAACTACGAAACAGCTCCCAGCTATGACTCTAATCATCTTCAGAAAGAGTTGTATGAATGGACACTGGAAGAGTGTGGCACCGTCCTCGAATACCTGAATCGGATATGAGAGCTTCGCGATAAGCTAGTGATGTGCGCGCAGCCCCCGACTCATGAGCAGTTGATTTTTCACATCTTTGAGGGATTGCCGAAAACATCTGAGTGGAACACCTGGACAATGGTAACCAAGGGATTCCTTCCATCGCTGACGACAATTACGGGTTATACAGGGTTGAAGTCCCTCCTAACCGCATACAAGGTTGAGCTACGGCGCGAGCAAGCTATACCATCAGATCAAGCTCTATTTACCAAAACTTGAAAAGCATATTTCAAACCCTGTGAAAAATACTCCCAGCCAGAGCAAATGGTACAACATCGAAAGTCGCGAGCAACAAATTCTGAATTTCAACCTTTCAATGGAAAGTGTCATGGTTGTGGTAAAACTGGTCGCAAGAAAGCTGATTGCTAGCATGAGAAAGGGAGAAGCAGGCCTAATGGGGGAGCCAGAAGAGGGAAACCAGGGTCAGGATGGAGACCTGAGGCCAAAGACCATGTGAGAGCAGTGAGTGATCAAGTGTGACTGAGTAGAGAAGATGGCCAAGAGGATACGATGTCTAGAGAAAAGGCCGTGTCAGGAGGAGAGATTGAACATAGACAAAAAGAAGATGGCAGATCCACAGTTGAGAGTGTTCTGCGAGGAGTTGAAGTGGCTAGCAATCTGGAATGGGTGGTTGACTCTGGGTGTACCAACCACATGATTGGATAGCGAGAGGCCGTTATCACAGATACATATATCGTACTACCAGCAAACCAATGACAGATGAAAACCGCAACTGGGGAGATTGTGTCTGCAGCTGGTATCGGAACTATTCAGACCAAAGTTTGGACTCCGAGTCGGGGACAACAGGGTTTGTTTTTGAAGGAAGTCCTCCATGTACCAGGAGCAACGGAGACAGGTCTTATTTCTGTCAGTCAATTGACCAGAAAAGGTATCAAAATTGCCTTTACGAATGATGCTGCTGAGTTTTATCAGGATGGAATCCTGGTTGGTATTGCAGAAAAGCATAATAAACTATACAAACTAGTCCAGAACAATAAGGGCCTTGACTATGGAATGTTGGTTTCTCTAAAAGATAATTTGGCGACAAGTTTGTGGCATTATTGACTCGGGCACCTACACCTATCTGCGGTCCTAAAGATGAGTAACGCTGAAGTTGTAACTGGAATGCCTTGTTTGCCAGCTAACCATGGGGAAAATCAGTGTACCGCATGTCTTATGGGCAAGATGACGCGTTCTCACTTCAAAGCCTCAGTGCCCAAGACCACCGCACCTTTACAGTTGATACACTCAGACTCGTGTGGGCCTATGCAAAACAAGACACTGAGTGGATGTCGGTACTTCATGCTGTTGATAGATGACTTCATAAAGTATACTGTTGTTTACTTCCTTAAAGCGAAAAATAAGTCGATCAAATACTTTCAAGACGACAAGGCGGCGGTTGAAAATCACTTCCGTGGAAAGTTTGATCGATACAGAATTAAGGCACTTCGAACCGATGGAGGCGGTGAATATTCCAGCCATGAGTTTCAATGCGGGCTGAAGCGTAGTGGAATTGGGTGGGAAGTTACAATTCCCGATACACCACAGGAAGATGGAGTATCATAAAACAGTAACCGTGTTCTGGTGGGGACGGCCAATGCTCTTCTACAGCACGCCGGAGCCCCAAGAGGTTATTGGGCAGAAGCTTTACAGGCTGCCGTGTACCTCAAAAATGTTTCCTTAACAAAAGGTACTCGCGAAAAGGATGTGACGCCCTTTGAGTCGTGGTTGGGATTGAAACCAGATCTCAAACATCTAAGGATATGGGGATGTGTGGTCTATTCCTATATCCATCCAGCCAAGCGTTCAGATAAAAAATGGAGTGCCCGAGCAGAAAGGTTGATGTTCATCGGATATGCCAAGTCTACCAAGCAATATAGACTTTACAATCCGGTTACGCAGAAGTTGGTACTCTCTCGAGATGTGGTATTCCATGAAGATACCTCATACTTTAAACCCATGCAGCAAAAGGTTTTTCTTCCATTTACCAGCAAGACTGAGACTGAAATTCATCCTACCTCGAGATCACGATCACAAACACCTCCATCTCCCAATTTACCACTATCGCCACTATTACCACTATCATATCCGAAGCATGTAAGACCCTTCTCGGAATCGGAAGTCTACGTGCCATCAAGTGGACCACCCGAGAAGACTCCGAAGGCCAGGAGAGATGATCGTTTGATGAACGATATTCAGAGCTGTTTGGGACCATTCTGGAATGTACGAGAGGGGCGTACAAGGAAACGAGATGACCAGTCTCAACAGCGGAGTATGTGGCAGAGAGAAAATATTAGGGCAGAGAAGAATCAGGAGCCAGATGAAGAAGCAGAGATGCAAAAAAGAAGTGGAAGTAGAGATGAAGAAGATACTGGTAGTGAGGAAGATGTTACGAAGGTGGTAATAGACCATACATTCATGGTTGCAAATGGACCAGAATTGATTACAGCTGCTTTGACAGGAGCAGACAAGACGGAGTGGATCGATGCGATCAAGTCAGAGCTGGAGTCTTTGGAACCCCATGTTACGTGGTCAGTGGTACAAGCGAGGAAAGATGAGATTGAAAGTCTGAGAACAATCTCCGCTCAAGAAAGGTACTACAGGAAAAACTGGGTGAGGATGGACAAATAACACGCGACAAAGCTCATTTGGTTGCCCACGGTTTTCGACAGCGTCCCGGAGTCGATTTCATTGAAACGTATAGTCCAACAATCTATTTTCCTGCGATTCGAATGGTCTTATCAAAAGCTGGAGTCGAAGACAAGGAGATCGTACAACTTGCCATCGTAACCGCCTTTCTGGAAAGCACAATGGAAGAGGAGATCTACCTGCAATTACCAGAGGAGTTTGGTGTCTCCGCAGAGGGAAAAGTGATTCTGCGAGAGCTGGAAGGTGGTTGTCCTACTGGCACAGAGGTCCAAAACATGATTGTTCGTCTAAAGAAAAGTTTGTATGGCCTCAAACAAGCAGGCGGTAACTGGTATAACACCTTTGAGTTAGACCTCAAAAATCGGCTAAAAATGGAGAGCTCAAAGTTTGATGGTGGAATCTATCGAATGAAGTCTGGGGCAACCATTATTGTTTGGGTTGATGATATGCTCCTAATTGGAAGTCGAGCTCAAGTCGAGTGGATGAAGGCTGCAATTAGTGAGCGATTCCAAGTCAAGGATCTTGGAAATGTGAAATTTTTCCTGAGCATGCTCGTGGAAAGAGACCACGAATAGAAGCAAATTTCCCTCAGTCACAGGGCATACCTCGAAAGTGTACGACAAAAGTTTGGTATGCAGAGTTGCCAGGGGTGTCCTATCCCAATGGATCCAAAGTGCAAACTTCATGAGCGCCGGAATGAGGAAGAAGCTGTGGAAAAACAGCAGTATCAAGAACCTGTTGGATGTGTAATCTATGCAAGCCTTACGACTAGGCTTGATATTGCTTATGTTAGTGCAATGGTTGGCCGATTTTCCTCAAATCCCTCAATATTGCACTGGACAGCTATTAAAAGAATTCTGTGCTATCTACGTCATACGGAACAGCTACGTCTTTGCTTGGGAAAGAAGAGGAATGGGAGCATTGGGGGAGTAAGCAGGAGCTCAGGAAATGCTCCGATTGTGGTTTACGCAGATGCTGACTTCACGGGTGAGGTCAATGGTATGAGATCGACTAGTGGATTCACCATATTTGACCAATATGGATCAGTCATTCACTGGAAGTCCCAACGGCAAAAGACGGTGGCCGAGTCAACTGCTGATGCAGAATTCAATACAACTGCGCTTGCTACAGAGGAGGCAATCTGGCTGGAGAAGTTACAGAAAGAGCTGGGTAGAAAAGGAAGTAAAGGAGAAAAGGAAGTTTTGGTATCAGTATTTAATAATAACCAAGCATGTATCACCAGCCTTCAGAATGGGCTATTCAAACCTTCCACCCGGCATGTGAGTGTGAAGTACTTCTGGTTGCGAGAGTTGGTAAGAGAGGGTGATGTGGAGATTTCTTATGTCAGGACTGATAAAATGGTTGCTGATGGGCTCACTAAGGGGTTGGAGCGGAATAAGCATCAGAACTTTGTGGAAATGCTATCGCTTTTATTTTAATGTTTGTTTTTCTTTAAAAGCTTCAGGCGATTGATTTAGTTTTATAGAAATGTTTGTTTGTTTGTTTTTTGGGGAGATAAAAAGTGTTTTTTCTTGTTTTCTACACAGTTAGGGACAATGGGATCAGGGGGAGTGATGGAGTAATCCCATCATATCATCTGGTATTAGGGTATGCTGACTGGAGTGGATTTGTCCTCCTGTTTAGCAGGACTGTCATTTCTATGTTTTGCACAGTGGTTAGCCCTTGGTGTGAGGAGCTACCACCAGGTGTTCTTAGTTTGCTTTCCTTTGTTTTCTTTCTGGAGATAGATCGTCCATAATTCATCTCTACTCCTCAAGGTTTCTGTACTGTTTCTCACCACTGCGTTCTGTAACGCCATCTCAGTATCCTCCAACCTCTGGTATTTCCATTAAGTCAGTATTCCTCTGCGCATTCAGTTCACTACGGAAAAGTGTTGCCATCACTTGATAGCCTTAAAGTAGAGGGAGCGGGCCTCGCGGGCCTCACCACTAAGTGTAGGTAAGGGGGAGGACCGGGACCTTCTGGCAGCGGCATTGAAAGCACGGCGCAGCGACGTCAATAGGGGGGACCACCAAGGCTCAGTCCTGAATGAAGGCCGTGTTAGTGGGGCAGGGGCCAGGAGTAGGGCGGAAAGGGCACCAAGGTGTCGATCAAACAACGAGCTGAGGGCGGAAGCTGTAGGGAGGGAGGGCGGTGGTGGAACATCGACTCTTCGCAGGGTCTCAAGTACCTGTTCCCAGTCTACCTTGTCCCAGTCCGGGCTCGGAGGGGCCTTGTGCATCAAGGACGAGGAAAGTTTGATAAGGATGGGGACATGGTCAGAGCCGGTAGAGGGGAGATCAGCCGACCTGGAATCATAGAAAGAAGCTAAAAGCTTATTGGCAAAAGCCAGGTCCAGTACACCCGGCCTAGTGGCCAAGTCGAAAGGGAACCTGGTGTGGATGCCAGGGGTGTTGAGTAGGTTGTAGGAAGCCTCAGAGGCGGCCTCGAAGTAGGAGGAGGACACCAGCAGATCCTGGTCTGAAAACTGGTGCCAAGGGTCAGAAAGGGGGTGGTGCAGGTTGAAGTGACCAAGGGTGAGGGAGGGAAAATCATGAAGAGGAAAAGCATCCGCCGGCGACACTGTCTGATGGTGAGAGGACACAAAATTAATGGAATACAACTTGTAAATCCGAAAAGCAGGGAGAGGAGGTAAAAACAGGCCCTTAGGCGAGTGTATATCCACTGCTATAAGGTCGGGCTGATCAAAAAAACAGGGAAGAACAGGGTAGCCTCCGAGGAGCTCCTGAGAAACAAAGAAGGCTAGCTTAGGCTTTCGGCCTGAGGCGACAGGGGGGGAGAAGCACTTATACATGGAGAAGGACGGTAGTCTCCCTTTCCAGACTAGGGGGTCCTGGAGGGCCACTACCTGGGGGGGAGATGGCAGCACAGTGAGGCTGTTAAACAATGAAAGAAAAACATTCCAGCTCCCTAAGCAGTTATGTTGAACAATGGAAAGAAAAGGCAGGAAAGAAGGAGATGGCGGCAATCGGTCCGCCAAATTTGGATCCCTGGGTTGTGCTATCACTTATGAAAGGAAGATGAAGGGAACGGAGACGGGCTACTGGATTCCCCTAGGGAGGCGAAGAAGGCAGCAGACTGTGAGGCGGGTGCCGGGGCATGGGGAATTGGGGCCACGAATGGGTC
>LN891245.1:80826-95600 GCA_900010015.1 Tuber aestivum
AGATGGCAGCACAGTGAGGCTGTTAAACAATGAAAGAAAAACATTCCAGCTCCCTAAGCAGTTATGTTGAACAATGGAAAGAAAAGGCAGGAAAGAAGGAGATGGCGGCAATCGGTCCGCCAAATTTGGATCCCTGGGTTGTGCTATCACTTATGAAAGGAAGATGAAGGGAACGGAGACGGGCTACTGGATTCCCCTAGGGAGGCGAAGAAGGCAGCAGACTGTGAGGCGGGTGCCGGGGCATGGGGAATTGGGGCCACAATGGGTCGGGGGGTGGCCAAGGAGTCGTTTCCAGGGAGGGTGGGAGTGGGCGTGCGGGCATTACCCGGCGGGGCATCATCTTGGTCCATGGTGTCATCCTCCCCGTCATCTTCTGCCGCAGACGCTGAGCACTGTTGCATCAACTGGGAAGGCCAGGAGGGACAGGATCAGTGAGTGGCGGGGTGGTTACCAGAGCAGTTAGCGCACTTGAGAGGGGAGGCTGGACAGCAGCCGAGAATGGGTTTGAGGAAGCCCAACTTGGGCCATGTGGGGTTGGGGCAACGGTGGTCGGCTCTCGTATGGTTTGATGCACAGATTGGGCAGACAGGAATAGTGGCAGAGCAAGCTCGCCCCGGATGACCAAACTTCCAGCAGTGCCTGCATTGCATGAATTTGTTCTAGAAGACCATATTCTGGAGGTTGCGGAGCTTAGAGTAGAGGAGGATCTTGGACCCAATATGGGCCACATCGGAGGGGGCGATGATAATGACCACTGAGGTGGTGGCCTTGCGAAGGAGGGGGTCTGGTTGGAGATAGGGGGCGCCAAAGATGTCGACTTCCTTGGAGTTCTTAATGGACTCAGCGAGTACAGGGAAGAGGTCGGTTCAGTCCTGGGGGAGGAAGGCAACTAGAAGGCCGTGGATGGCCAGCTGGACCTCATTGAGCGTGGGACGGAAGGGATAGTAGGGATTGTTTCCAACGGCGAAGAACTGATTGATTTGGTTCGCAAGCGCCTCGTAGTAGGGGGAGTAGGTGGTTGCGGGAGTGAGGCGATCGGTAGCCAAGAGGGTAATAACGCCACGTGGATTGACAGTGGCTGAAAAGGAAATGGGGAAGGGGCAGTTAGCCTCCCAAAGAGCGGAGGCAACAATCTCAGGGGCAGTTGCCACCAGGCGTGTTGCGTCAGGGTCAGGGACCGGAGCTGTTCAAGGCGCGTAGAATCGACGTTTGGCAGCAGGAAGGGGGGCAGCCTCCCAGACCCGGGAGGGGGCACCACCCAACGCCGCCACTTGGGCTGCAGTGGTTGCTTTCTTCTTGCCCTTAGTGTTGGTCTGTTGTACCTGCCCCCTGGGGGGGGCGGCAGCCCTGGCGTTGGAGGAGGAGGGCGAAACTAGTGTGAGGAAAGAGGGGGCGGGGCCTGCGCGGAAAGTAGATTCTTCTAGGAATTCACCCTGCGCGAACTGGAACGCTGCAAAGGAGCGGGGATGTCTGGCCGCGAAGGTGCGTGGGTTCCCATACCACACACCATCAACTTGCACTGGGGAGTTGATGTCCTCAACCGGGAGGTCTAGGATATAGCCGGGAGGAGGGCGGTACTTGGCTCCCGGGGGAGCAGGAGTAGGGGGGGGCGGCGGGGGGCGCCTTGTCTGTTTTGGAGTGGGAGGAGGGGGGGGGGCCAGTGGGACGGCTGAGGGGCAGGCAGCTGATGCCGTGACCCTCAAAGAGAGGTCGCAAACGGAAGCTTCTAATGTAGGGAGAGAGGGAGAATCCTTGGGGTCAGCAGTGGCGGACTGCTCCAGGGCCTCCAGTCTTTGGATAATGCACCCTATCCCAGAGAGTGCAGTGCAGAGCAGTGGTAGGAGGATGGCTTCGCCAGCAGACAGTTCTTGAAGCTGGGAGTCAGTTGGGGGGGGAATCGGGGGGGCTGCCTGTCCTATGTGGCAGAGAGTGCGGGCTAGCTCTTCCCTTACTAGAGAGAGATGACCAGGGAGGGAGGGAGTTGGAGTCCTTGACTCGTAGGGCGCAGAGCAGTGGGAGGCTCGAGAGCCAGACCTTGAAGGTCCCAGACCAGGCCCCTCCATGATGAAGGGGGCTGTGCGGCGTAGTGAGGGGGCTGTGCACTTAGAGACTGAAGCCTAAGCAAGAGAAGGAATTAGGTGTGTGGAGATGGTTGCCATGCAAAACCCTGAAGTGTTACCTGGCCGAATGCGGTAATGTTTGTAAGCTAGAAGAAAGTAGCATCAGGAAAAATCTCATCTCGCGTCCTGTAAGTCCTGTGCGTCTGACGCACAGGACACACAGGACGCAAACCGTTAATCAGGACGCACCGGCGCTGCCCCTGGCGTCCGGACCCCTGCTTCTGCGCCACATCGTATCCGGACGTTATCTGAACGTTGATCCCCTGCATGCCATGCATCCTGAAAACTGTCACCATCTTGCCCCTGCATCCGGACGCCCCTCTTTGGGTCCTAGTATTGTCCTGAGTCACCCGAATTCTTCCGCCGAGCATCCCGCCGGACTTAGACTGCCCTTTGTCGCCTCGGGAGATCCCTCCCCCTCTGATCCCGTCATGATCTCGTCAGGAGCTCCTACACATATGGGAGGTAAAAAATTGCGGCCACGCATCTTTTGTTGCAGGCTTGCTTAATTGTCTTCCACCCTGCATTCGTGGTTGTGCAATCCATCTGGTTACATCCGAGGCAACAAAATATGTAGATCCACCTTCGTCTCTGCAGAGAAGGTATGTCTCCGAGGTGTTTGAACGTGAGTCGCCAGAGGTGGTAGTATTTTTCGAGAAAGTCTCGTGAAGTCCGAGTTATGCATGGGGGAGTATGGAAAGGTGGTATGTATTCCTGTGTATATGTAGGTACCAAGTATGGTGGGTAAGGTCCGCATGTTGGTAGAGGAGGTAGCATGTGTTTGTTGGTTCGTGCTCGTCATTCCTCCGGTGCGAAGTGCGCCTTTTTATGTGCTTCTGTGTTTTGCACCTTGTAGGTGTACGTGTGGGTCTTGCTTAGAATGTTTCTGGTGTGGGTGCGGGGGTTTCGTGTAGGTGTGTGTGTGTGGGTCTCACTTAGAACGTTTCGGCTGTGGGTGCGTGGGCTTCCTGTAGGTGTACGTGTGTGGGTCTCGCTTAGAACGTTTCTGCTGTGGGTGCGTGGGTTTCGTGTAGGTGTGTGTGTGTGGGTCTCACTTAGATTTCTGATGCCGTAGGTGATTCTGAATCCTGACCCGTGGCATGATTTGGGGAGAATTCCTGGTCACTATATGGTGCCCAAAAGCCCCTTAGTGTCAATAGTGTGAGTTCCCATCTGTTTATTTCCTGTAATGTTGGTGTCCAGTACATCATTACCTGGTGGATTGTTGGGGGCGTCTCCTTCCTTATTGTTACTCCACCATTCATGGATTAATTCAGTCGCGTTTCTGAGTCCTTCGATGGGTTCCCAACTATTTTCACCTGGAGGATATTCTTTCCATCTGATGAGGAATTTGTCCCTATTATATCGTTGTCGGTTGTCAACAACTTCTTCTGCTTCCCATTCGCGCTACTTGTTTACCAGTATCAGTGCTGGCTTTGTGTGGGCTCGTCCTGGGCATTTGGTATCATCATTTGGTAGGGATCTTTTGATCGAGGTTGCATGGAAGGCGCCTTCTGGGCGCCGGTACATCTTTGCGTCCATTTTTACTGTGTAGTTTTCGGTGTATTGGTCGAATCCGATCACCGTGAAGCGGCCTCTTTACATAGGCTCTAGTTTCTTGCTTCTTCCTGACTAGGTGACGAATTGGCTTCTATATACTAACACTTATTCTCCAATCAGAATCTGCTTATGGGTTCTACGTCGTTTAGGCGCTTTTCGAGTTGTTCGGAATCGTGCTAATTGGAGGTTTGGGAATACCAGGTTTCTCATTTCCTGATACCTGTTTAGGAATTCGTAAGAGGCTCGTACCCATTATTTTCCAATCTGGAGTGTTTTCATCATGGGGTATTCTTGTCCGCACACTATCGTGTAGGGTGAGCAGCAATATGTTTCTATATATGATCCCTTTATGTGTGCTGCTGCTTCGGCTAGCATGGATTTCCAGTTATTCTGTCACTTGTTCGTAATTTTTCACATTACTGTTTCTAATTCTCTGATCCGTCACTCTACTTGTCTGTTTGTCTCACGGTGTTCTGGCTAAGCACATAGGTGTTCAATACCTAGTGATTTGCACCATTGTTGCCAGAATTTGGAAGTGAACCGTGGGTCTGTGTCAGTAAGTATAGAGCATGGATACCCATGCGGGGTGCACACATGCTCAGTCAATTCCACAATGGTTTGCTCTGTTGAGTTGGTTGACTTAGTTGGTATAAACCAGGTCCGTGCACTTTGTCTATCCATACCAACAATGATCATGTCATATCCTCCCGATTTGTTGATGGGTTCTGCGAAGTCCCGGGCCATTGACGTCAAGATTTCTGTTGGTATCGGGAGCGCTTTTGCAGTTTCTTCCGGTAGTTGAGTTTGTGGTTTGCTGATTTGGCATGTACTGCATTGTGCTACATATTGTCGGAAGTCATCGTTCATTTGTAGCCAAAAGAAATAACCAGTAGCGTAGTGGAGGTTTCTCTTGGGGCTATAATGTCTATTACTATGGATGTGTCTTAGGATATATTCTCGCAACGTTTCCTTGTTTCCAGCGTAGCCGTGAGGGATGTACAAGCACCATGATCCATATTGGGTTGGTGAGTACACTAGTCCATCATCGATTTCGTAGAGGTTAAGGTCTGTTGACCCACCAGTTACTAGTTTGTTGTATAATGGGTCGCTTCGGTAACCCTTGATCACTAGTTGTCTTAGGTTATTTTGCATTTTCTTGCATACCTGAAAGGTAGCTTGTTCTTCTTCCATTTCTGTACCTCTGTGTGTTATTAGTCCGTGGCTGGCATCTTCTGCGATACGTTGGTATAGTTGTCTTCTGTAATCGTCCATTGCAGGTGGCATGACTGAGTCAATAATTTCGTGAGCGTTTGTTTCTGATTCCTCACTTAATTTGATCGGTACGGTTCTGGGCTTAGGTTGCTTGTCAGGAGAAATGGTGCTGGGCTACTGGGCAGTCCCTCGGTCAGTATTTCCAATGTGGATGGGTTAACGCATGTTTCTGGACGGGGATGGTAGATTGAGGATTCTTGGCTTGGGTGGGGGGTGTCGACTTCTGATGTGAGTTGTCGCATTTCTGCGACGGTGTCTTCATCGGGTGTATCGTAGGACGTTCCTGATTGATGGGACCTTGGCTTAGGGGAATACGGAGATCCTAGTTTGTCGTTTGAATGATAAGTGCATTCGTCAATGTTTCATGCAGTAAAGTGGTGGCTGGTGTGTTCCTACTCTGCTAGGGGTGTACGTGAAAGGGTGGTTTGGTCTCCTCAGTCGTTACCTTCACAGATGGTGCAATCTGCAGCCCATATTTCCGGTTCCTGCAGCATAGGAGAGGGTGAGTTTAGGGTGTCCTGTACCGAAGGCAGTTGGTATTTTGACATTGCTGTTTGATAGGCTGTAGTGTCTTGTTCGAATTCAGTAGTATGGGATAGGTCGTCGTCCTGACTTGTGGTGTCGTGAGCATAGTGAGGATGTTCTTCTAGACTGGTGTCTTCATAGATCCGGGAGAGAGCGTTAGCTAAATAGTTCTTTCTTCCTTCCTGGTAGACTATTTTTGTGTTGTATTTGCAGAGCTCCATTACCCATCTAATTTGTTTCCTCCTAGGTTACTTCATGGTTTTCAAGAATATTAATGGGCGGTGGTCTGTGACAATCGTGAATTTTCTTCCCATCAGTATGTGGCTGAAACTGTGCAAGGGGTCCACTATTTCTAGGGCTTCCTTGTCTGTTGTTCCGTAATTTAGTTGTGGATTGGTGAACATTCGGCTATAGAGCATTGCTGGTCTTGCAGTTTCGCATGGGGGTCCTTGTCCTACCCAGGCTCCTACTCCTACATCTGATGCATCTCTTATTAGCCAGATTGGTTCCCCTGGATCCTTCAGGAGTTGCATGACTGCATGTTCCTTTAGTAGTCGCTTAATATTTCTAAAAGCCCTGTCCTGTGTTGGTGTCCATACCCATTCGGCTCCTCCCATTAGGTCTGAAAGTAGGGCTGCAAATGTGGCGTGGTGGGGTAGAACCTGTGCCACATAGTTCAGTAATCCTAGGAACAATTGTAGTTCCTTTTTGTTTGTTGGTGTTGTCCATGCTTCCAAGGCTTGTATTTTTTCTGGCACCGCATGTATACCGTTATCGTCGATAATGTGGCCTAATATGTCTAATTCTTTAGCAAACAGGTCGGATTTTCCTTCGCTTGCATAGTATTTTGCTTCGCGCAATTTATCGCATACCAATTGGAAATGTTTTTCACGATCCTTTGCTGTATCCGAGAATACCAGAATGTCATCGATGTATACCCACACGAAGTCAGGTAAGTATTCACCCAACAGATCTTCCATTATGCGCATGAAGGTAGCAGGGGCATTGTTGTTCCCTTGTAGCATTACTCTGCTTATCATTGTTCCAAACAGTGATTTGAGCGAGTTATTTTTCTCATCCCTGGGGTCCACTCTTGTTTGGAAATATGCGTCGCGCAGCTCAATCTTACTCCGGTACTTCCACCTTCCTACCCCGTTTAGGATATCTTGTTGTCGTGGTATCGAGGGTGCATCTTTGATTATTAAATTGTTGCTTCGCTTGAGGTCAACCACGGGTCTGATACCCACTCCGTCCTTCTTGGGTTGCACGAACATAGGGGCAGCTCCTGATACAGCTTCTCGGTAACAGATGCCCTAGTTTAGCTTCGTTTGGATCCATTGATGCAATTTGGATTTGTATGCTTCTGGGACTGAGGAAGTTGGCTCATCCTTGATTTGTGATCCAGGGGTTAGTTGCACTGGGTGATTAATCTTTCGTAGTGGTGGTAGTCCATCCGGTATCTTGTCACGGAATACGTCGGCATATTCTTCCATTATTGTTTGACTACTTTCTATTACCGCAGACCTATGTTCTCCACTTGTTGGTTTACAGGATACATTCACCTTCTGTTTAGGGAAGGTGCTCGGCATGTCACCACAGCCAATGGTTGCTTCGTGGCGTGTCATAAATGGCATTGCCAGTAATGTGTCGTATTTTGCAACGTTACTGATTAACAGTGGGTTATTTGAGAACTTGGCTTGTTTTATTTGTATGGTGGCAGTTGTCTGACGGTCGCTTGTTGATCATGATCCTTTCCGGGCCATATTGAGCGTTACTGGGTATTTTGTGGGCTGGGTGTCTATGCCATGTGTAGCTACGAACCTATTGCTGAGGATATCGGATCCTATTGTTCCGGTGTCGAACAGGACATTTGCAGGAAACCCATTGATTTTTACTGTTCCTTCTAGTGATTGGAAGGGGAGTATTTTCGTATTTGCTGGGGTGGTTTTATAGCAGTCAATCGTTGCCGTAGCTGAGTTGATGTGTACCTCTTCGAGATAGTGTTCTTGTTCTTCCTCCAGGAGGTTGGTGGCAGCCTCCTTTTTTATGATTTTGCCTTTGGATTTCCGCATATAGCAATCTTTAGCGTAGTGCCCCTTTTTCCCGCATTAAAAGCACTCGTTATTTACCTTTTTGCTGCCGTTATTTCTGGTTGCCCCTTGGGTTTGTGCTACCTTTTGTTGTCTGCCTTTTGGTAGAACCATACGGTTGTCTCTTATCTTTCTTTGGTTCATGTGCGTTATAGGCATTCGTGTCCCATGAGATAGCATCATGCCTTTCTACTCTAGCGATTATTGCATGGATGTCGTTGGTCACTACTTTGTGTGTTTCCACTACCTGTCGTAATTTGCTGTGCATGCTCTTCCACAATCGTTTCTTAAGTGTGTATGATGAGACTGTTTCAGCCGGTAGCCGGCTATGGTACATAAGGAGGGTGGTTGCGGTTTTGGTTATTTTGTCAGTCCTTCCTCCATGGGTTTGTTGGATGGAGTTGTGTTTCTCCAATATCTCGTCTTTGTTTCGGGATGATTGGAATCGTGATGGTAGGAAGTTGGCAATTGTTAAAGCCCATACCCTATCTGGTTCGCAGTATTCCGTGATACATTGTCGGCATGCTTCCGTTGGGTCATCTGTACAAAAGGCCCCAAGGTAAATTCCTGAGCCGTAGTCTTTGAAGTCAATTTCATATGTCGTTAGGTATTGTTGTACAGTTATGAGCCAACGTTCGAATGCTGCTGGCCTCAGGTCTTCCCGTTTTCTGGAGAATGTTTTGGGTAGAGGGAGTTGTATTTTAGGCTTTGGTCTGGCCTGGTCTGCCAGTGGAGCGGGTGGTGCTGGTGGGTCGGGGGGTGCTGGGGGTCCTTGTCCCGACATTTGGTCTTCCGATGAGCTACAGCTGCTTGTTGGAGGTGGTGGTGGTGGTTTACGTTCCTTTGCTGGTGACTCCGGGAATTCGCCGCGTGTTGTAGCTGTGTCTGGTTTCTTCCCTTTCTTCCGGGTCAGGCCTTCTGGTGGGATCTCACACCCACTCCGAGTCGTAACACGATCTATATCGCTCTTTCGTTATTGCAGGAGCCGACCGTTGTGGTCTGCCACTTCTGCCTGTACTGTTTTTTGTTTCTGAATCCTTGTGGGTTGATCAGGCCCTGATTCATCCTATCTTAACCACTGGTTGAGGGTAAAAAAATGTAAGGTGTTCATGCCGGGGTGCTAGTCACGCTGCTGTGTACAATAGGGGCTGAGGGTTCTCTGCCGGAGAGTAACAGCTCAGGGCTCGCTAAGGGAGGCTTCGGTAGTGTACCAGGGAATTAATGGTAACCGTTCAACCGAGTATATTAGAATACTGTCTGTCGACGCCAGCCGTTTCCAAAAAGGAAAACGGCCGTTATTTAAGTACATGTGTTTGGAAACAATCATGAATTCTCACTCATGTTCTTACTCAATCAAAGCATAAAAATAAGCAAGTATCAACTGATACTTAACACAAAACATAAAACAAACGAAACTTAACTGAGTACCAGCTCCCGTTACACTACCGGTGTTAGTTTAGTTAGTTAGTTGATGTGAGCATGATAGTTAGGGGGTGAGAGTGTGAAAGAAAAGTTTTTTTTGTGAGTTGAGCGATGCTTTTCCGTGAAGGAGCTCAGCGTTGGTTCGTTTCACAGTCGGTCACTCAGCTACTTTTCCGATTGGCCCCTTGCCACGGGATCCGTGTTCGCTCGCTGTTGCCGCCGCTGTTTCGCCACCTGTTCAAAAGGACCCATTCGTGCACATTGGAGCGTAAGAACTTAGGTTAGTAAGGTATCTTTGCAATAGTTCACCGACTTCCTTTTTCACCGCATTTAACTCCGCACAGAAACAGCGCCCAACACCCCTGGCCTGAATCAAACCCCGCCCATCGCCCCTGTTTAGTATTCCCTGAGGATTTTATCACACTTACTTGGTTTTCTTCTTTTGCTTTCTATCCTTGCGAGAGGGTCTTGTCAGTGACAGGATTTTAGGTCTATTGGGGGACTGGGGGCTGCCCTGCTCGCCCCAGAGGAGCCTGTGCCAGTGCCTGTCCTTAAGTTAGTTCCCCGGACGAACATATTTCTATTATGGTTTTTTCGTATATAAATTATATGATTTCAGATCAAATTTTGCACACATGCTCTATTCTAACGGTGTTGCGAATTACGATAGGCTTCAGCGGTGGATTGCTGAAATCGCCGCCACACGTTGCTCCCTTTTCGTGTCAAAGGCAATTGGGGCTGAAAGCAGCGGGTTGTAGCCGAAGAATTTCCACCAGTGTGGTGTGATTGTTTTTGTTGAAATTGTACCGTGTAATTCCTATATCTCGTATGCGGGAAGCTGCTGGTTCTAGTTCGTATCAATTTTCCGTTTTCCGTATTCTGTAATTGTCTCTCTCTTTTTCTCCTTTTCCGCAAAACCAGGTGCGCTTATATACTGATAACAAAATGGAAAATTTCTCTGGTCCTTCAAAGAAGGATCCTACTGACCCCACTCTTTCCCTTCTTACTGCTTCTCTAAGCTTCTCTTTTACCCCGCTTTGTTAACCAATCATTTCCCTTCTTCCCTCCACGTGCTTTATATGTCCCTTCCTCCTATGCTTACTTTGTAGTACATTTAGCTCCAGAACCTTCCACTGCTTGCACAAATAACAAACTTATAAGCATTACAAATAGGAAAAGAACAATCTTCGGAGACTTCTCCAATACCCCGCAATTCAAACCAGATATAGTGAGATAGGAATTAGCCGGAGTACCGGGGATCTGCAACAAATATCGCCCGCTATACACAAGACCTACCCATCCCCCAAACTAAAAAATCACACCAGCTGACCGCTATAATGCAGTTCCGCCACCCTCAACCGCTCCCTTATACCATGCTACCACCCCCGCATTCCGTCCCTAGTAACGCAAGCACTGCCAACTTCCACCCCTCAATTGCCTACATAGCGCCCGTCACGTGGGATGAGTCGCTCCATGCTGGAGATAGCTTTTGCGAGTTGCCCCATCCAGGGATATGGATCTTTATATGTTTTGTTTATGGATCCAGGTTGGGTAGTAAGTATACAGCCCATACCTCCCACACTAACTGGCGTAACCGGCATGCTAGAGCGACCACTAACACGCGGAAAGATTTTAAACAGGAACCAGAACACTACGCGGTCTTGATACTGAGGCTCTGGAATCAGACCTAGGGTGATGGGGGCTCGGGACTCGATCTTGCTGGCACGGAGGACGGCATTAACCCCGGCATGAGCCCCGAACAGCCATGACGGACTGTGTTATGGTGCCTATGCTGCCTCGGTCGTGCAGACAAAGGCACAATAAGGCTCCAACACCCAGGGCTGGCTGCGCGTTGCCGGATTTGAATAATGGAGTTTCTAGAGTTTTACCTTAACTTGTTATTCCTGTGAAGAGGACCAGAAGTTACTCTACCCGATGAAACTCGACTCAATGGGCTGCGAGACCGGAGGCTTTTTTAGCTGGGGATATTTGTTGATTTGCATGACCGCCCCTGAGCCCGTTGGTAGTGATCTTGGAATATATATCTAGGAGTGGTTGGAAGCCGGTTTGCTAGTGAAAGTGTTTGTCTATCCAATTGATAGGATTTGGGGGTTAACTGCTCCGAAACTCGTCCCTTCTAAACTTAGATAAAATCTAATTGAAGTATGAGACCCTTCAAATCCACCTGAAACCTTGGCGCCCCCTGTTCAGGACAGACCATAAATTACCCAATTTTCGCACCCTACTTCACACCGCCGGAGAACCACCAACAGCCGCTAGTTCGGGACCTCTGCAGCCAGGACAGGTTCCGTATGGTATTTTAGTGAGCCTCGGCCCCAATCCCTACTCGAATTCCCGATTTCCTAGAGATCCCGTGTGTAGATGCCTTACCAGGACCACGCACCACGTTTCAAGGCAGGCGCCCAGTGACTTTGATCATATTCATGCATGCGCAGAAAACACTTTCTTCAACCCCCCCATCAGTCCCGAGCCATCACCCACGGGTTGTTTGCAAAATTTTCAAGCAGCAGATCCCTTCGTATTCCGCAGAAATGAACCATCCCCCATTAATAGCATCCTGTCCCCTAAAAGCTCGCATTTTTTTGTTCATGCTATGATCAATGAGCAACCCCTCCTCCCCCCCGGGTATTCGGCAGTGCAATTCTCCAAAAGCTAGAAATTCATGGGATCTTCCCTGCAATTATGCGCGTCCCTCTAGACGCACACTACTCCCTTCACAACGCCATGGTAGGTGCTATTGGAATAAACCCCCCGCCCGAGGCGCGGGTAATTGGCCCCTTCTGTCCCTCTTTGTACTATACTCGTAGCCCTGCGTCCTAACCGACTCTCGCCCCTACAGGAACCAAAGCCTTCAATAAAGACCTGTCAGTGCTACCCCCTTAACTGACTGCCGAAAACCTGCAACGCCATCCCTACCCTTATCTATCGCAGAGATAATCTGCAAAATTTCGCTCATTCACCTTAAGTAAGGAGGCCTTGGGCGGCCGGTCCATTTAGATGGTGGTGATTTGAGCTTATATTTTCCGAACCGGCATTTGAAAGCCCGTCAAAATAAGATTTATAAACTGTGCCAGGCCAGGTATATCCTCTCATACCCTCTCCCTGCCCGATGCAGTAGCGACAGCGGGACTCGTGGTAACCGTAAATTTAGGGCATTCTACGTTAGAGTTATGTGCCTAACGCCATGGCGATTCACCCCAGGTAACACCACCCGGATCTAGCCCCCCAATAGTAATCCCCAATTATCTCTCATCCCTTCATCCTCCTGTACCTGAGAGAGCACTCACTTTAGGACTGACTACTGCATACTCCTCCCAAGTCCACTCTCACCCCAATCACCCCCTCCGACAACCGCCCCTTCCCCAAATAACTCAAACTTTTTGACACTACCCGAGAGAACTCCCACCTATGATCAGCTCACCTTTCTGAGGGTATATCGTTTAGAGTAATTTTTTGCCAGCGGGATGACAATTTCTGAGGTTCCGGGATGTATTTCAATTGGCAACGGGGGTATTTCCTCGGGCGGGAGGCAAGTGCTTTCCAGCGATGCAATATAGTGGACAAGGTAGGCTACGTAATTTCCCGGGAGTGTCGAGGGCATCGCTGGTTTGCAGGGTGCTTGGGTTCTGTAGGAGAGTGTGAAGAAGCGGTCTTCTCTCGTGTTAGCAAAGAATTCTGGAGAGTGCGAGAGTAGAAGGGACAGGAGAGGCTACCTCGTCTAGGAGCTAGCTATAATGGAAAGAGTATTAGTAGAGAGTTAACGTACGGGTCCTACTCAACCATGTCATGTCCGTGCTTCCTGCGCCCAGGTACCAGCTCATTTTCTACCGAGAGAGTAGACAGAGGATGCAAGACACGTCAACACATTAAGTAAATCATGGTTCGCCTTTCCCCCCGCCCTCAATATCATTGAACACACCGGATAAACCTTTGGCAGCGCCCACTCCCCGACATAACGTATCAGTCTCAATACCAGAAATCAGTATAGGTACAGAGTTTGAGCTCTAGAAACTATCCCTCGCGATTTCGTACAACCCATCTGCGACCCTAAGCGTTTCCTCAAAGGATGGAGATCCATCCTTGAGAAAAAGGTAGGATATGTCCACATCTTCTGCCTCCACCGCGGCGGGAAATCGAGCTACTTCCCCTTGGTCTTTCGGATAGTAAGACGGGCAATCCGGAAGGGGCGCGGGGTGACCGAAGGGACCAGCGATGCAGTACCGTATTTACTTGTTCGATTCGGTAGCTCCGTCCACTCACCAATATCCCTGGTACCGTACATTGCGACATCAGCCCAAATAGGTTTGGTATTGCAAGCAAATGGCTCAAGCTATACTGTGTCAGAAAAGTAGTAATCCTTCTTATGAACTTTTGTCTCGGAATCCGGAGATTAGTGACCTACGGAGATAGCGAATCGACCGAGTAAATACGGCATTTTATTCATACCGATTTCACAGGATGAAGGAGATGGGAAGAAATGCTGATCGAGCTACGGCGCGTACGGTACATTCGTTCAAAAACATGGGAATTTCCATGGCCTTTACTAATATCCGCGGCGGGGGGGGTGAATGAACGGTTCGTTGCAGATAATACCGTAGACTATCCCCCACGGGTGGTTCGCCAGTTAAAAATAAACAAACTCTAACATACCTCGCCAGAATGTAGGGGTGTCTGGAATAGGGTACCTCACAGGGCTCTTGGCAATAGGGAATAGCCTTTGGTGGTTTCTTTGAAACCATATTTGCTGATAGCCGTTCCCTGTGGGATAGGTTTTAATGATGATTGTTGTGCCGGGTTTCGGGGTGGGATTCTAGTTCCAAAATTCGCAGTGCGTCGTAGGGTGCTTCCGACTCCTTTATTTTCCTTTAACAGGGTAAGCAGGTGGAATCCCGAAGTGAGAGAGCCGAGCACAACAAGGGAGAAATTTCCGGCTCAACAAAACAGAGGAACCGAGTGAGAGACTGTGATTCCCCTAGTTTCCTCTCCAGACCTCGTGCCCCTTGTCACCTCCGTCCCGTGTTCTCCCTCCACTTCTACCGCATACCTCGCTCCCCATTCCCCCATCATTTCTCCCTCACTCTTTCCCGCTCTTCGTCTTCCGACTAGTCCTTATTTCAGAGTTCGCCCACAAACTTCTACTACCCTCCTCAGGTTTCGCCCTTTAGCCATAAGTTTTTTTAAGGTTGGTTATCGCCTTCTCTTCATTCCCTTCATCCTATCTCCTTATAATAACCTGGAAACAAATTCTCCCGGTTTTTTGTTTTCTTGGCACGCTACACCATACTTTGCCCCGCGACCTCTCACACTACAAGCCCCCCTTAAACTCTCCTCTCATTCTCCATCGCTAAAAATAGCGTGAGTAGTTTTTTTAACCTTTGGCTAGCGATGGCAAACTACGACAAAGCTGCATCGAACCCCCCAGCGTTTATCAAGTATCTGAGCACCTGTCAATTCCCTGGTTTCAGGATAGAGGCTCGTAAGATCCGTTCGGCCGAGCTTAGAACCCGGGGCCCCAAGCTCGCTCTCCCTGCCAGGGCCGATTTTCGTGGAACCGTTAAAATCCACAGGGCCAATGCCACCTTAGTCTTTCGTGACCACGAGAACCTTTCCGACGTTACTATTCAATCACGCAACAGAGTCTTGGATTCGGGGGTTGGGACTGGTGATAAAAACGGTGTAGCCGAATTCCTTGCTGGCGTTCCCCTTGATCGACTAGCGCAGTCCGTTTTCGGAGCCGGGAAGGCCAAGTTTAAGACTCTGATTC
>LN891245.1:106118-118595 GCA_900010015.1 Tuber aestivum
CGTGTTTGTCCATCGATCCCACCTCACAACAATAAGGAGGCACAAGGATGCTTGTCTGGGGTGGTCTTGAGGTGTAGCAGCTCGAGCTTACTCTCCGTGCGTAATGGCTTTCTGGAGATCCTTAAGATCTCCCAACCGCTCAAACCTCCCGAGGAACCCGATTCCAAGGTTAGTATGTCTCCTTCCTAGCTCGGGGTGACCTAGGGGGGCAGCATCCACAGCCTCTGCACTGTGAATAAGGGTGTTTGGGAGGTCACCAAGGTCTCCCATCCTCTCAAACCTTATAGAGAACTTTGCTCCCCGATTATTACACACTGTCGCTCGTCGGGGATGATCCTGAGGTGTAGCAGCCAGAGCCTGTTCGCTGTGCTTGATGGCTATGTGAAGGTCATCTATATCTCCTGTCCGCCTAAACCTTCTGGCCAACATGCCCCCTAAACTACTTTTTCTCGCTGCTCGACCGGGGTGATCATGAGGTGGAGTATTTAGCGCCTCCTCAGAGTATTTGATGGATTTCTGAAGGCTGTCAAGGTCTCCAGTCCGTTCGAACTTCGCACAGAGTCTTGATGCAAGGTTGCTATATAGAAGTGCTCGTTGGGGGTCATCTTGAGATGTGGCAACCAGTGCATTTTCTCCATGATTAATGGAGTTTTCCAGGTCATCACGGTCTCCCATATGCTCAAATCCTATAGATAAAAAGGTCCCCAGGTTAGACTGTCCGCTGACTCGACCGGGGTGATCGTGAGGTGTGGTAGCTAGAGCATGCTCGCTATGTTTAATGGCATTTTGAAGATCGTCGAGCTCCCCTATATGCTGAAACCTCGTAGCAAGAGTGGCTCCTAGGTTGTTATGCATCCCTTTTCGGTGGAGGTGATCCGGAGGGGTCGAAGCTAGTGCATTGCGGCTGTACTCAATGGCCTTTTCGAGTTCCCTAATGTCTCCTATCTGGTCAAACCTTCTTGTGAACCCTGTTCCCAGATTACTCCCTCCGTGCATTCGCTAGATAGGGGGAATCCCGAGGCGCAGCAGCTAGTGCTGCTTCACTGTGCTCTATGGATTTCTGCAGGTTGCAAAGGTCTCCTATCCGCCCAAATCCCGTCAACAGAATTGCTCCCAAGTTGAGGTGTCTGACCGCTCGACCGGGGTCATCTTGGGGGGTCGCCGCTAATGCCTCTTCGCCGTGCCCGATCGCTTTTTGCAGGTCTTCTATGTCTCCTATTTGCTCAAATCTTCTCATAAACATTCTCCCCAGGTCCCCAAGCGCATCGATGTGACTGGGATTGCGGGGCGAAGTCCCTCTGACTATTTCTTCATTCATGCCTACAGCCAATTCCAAATCATTCATGTCACCTAGCCTCTTAAATCTTGCGAACAACATGAGGCTCAACCTTCTTAGTATATCCACGGGAAGCGGATTGCCCAGGAGGCATTTTTCGATTCCCCTCTCCATCTAAATAATTGCTTCGTTGAGTTCTGCCAGGTTACCTAGCCGTTCATATCTTCCATACAAATCAGCGCTTAGCGATCTGGACTGGCTGTGCAGTCGCTCCGAACGACCCCACGTGTCGAGGATGCTACTGCATACGGTTGCGTAGGTGGTCATGTTCTGCGGGGTCTCGTCCGTTTCCTGCATTCCCCACTGCCGTGCGATCTCGCCAGGTACCATATCCTCCGAACGATCGGATCTGCTCCCCAACATCTTGATCCGCTTGTCCAACAAAACAGCTCGATGAGGGTGGGAGGGGGTCATTGCTGTAATAGCACTTTCCGCAAGCGCAATTGCCTCATGAAGCAAGACCATATCGTTAATTCTCTCACATTGTGAGAACAGAATATCGCTGGTTTCCATCAGGTCGTAAAGATCTTGACCCGAGGTGTTACTCCGAAAACCCTTCACACCCATCGAACCAAGTCCCTCTGCCATCGCATGTCGGAAAATAACCATGTAATGTGAAATCCGTGTCCGGGCTTTTCCGTACTGCATTGCTGATGCGCCCCGAATTTCTCTGGAGTTTCTTGCGTGTTGTTGGGCGACATTTGTTGTATATGTTGTGGCTGGGGAGGAATGCTTGCTGAGTTGGGGTCTTGATAACACGCTGGTGGAGTTAGAACATCCTAAGACGGGGGATCTGTGCAAACACCTCCTGTGACTGCAGAGTACCTACCTTTCTGTATGTCTCCTTATGTCTAATTATCCACAACCCCGCTTCCTACAGGGTAGGCGGCTCGGCAGTAGGGGTATCCCGGAGCACAATGTTCGTCCCTCGGTCGTTCAGCTCCAGGCGTCCCTGCGGAACTTCACGATATAAAACTTCTACCCCACAATCGTGCAAAGTTAGCGAGTGGCTTGCTCAGAACGATTCTTTGCCTTCTCCAAGTATCGTACCCAATCGGTTTCACCTCTTCGATATTCCTTTCTTGCGTTGAATCTAAGGCACTTCTATCGCCGCCATTTTTGACCACTCTATCAGTTTTGTTTCGCTCGGGGCCAGATACGGGGTCGGTGAAGCAAAAAAGATTGCGCTGCGCTGAATTCGATGTGAGTGCATAATATGGTGTGAGCTTTAGTTGATGTAATTAATAGAGAGTGCGCTTAGCTATAGACCTCAAATAGTCGAACAATGAAACCTTGTGCCATACGACGCCAGGGCCTGGTCTCTTGCTTGGGCTAGTGGCTGATATACCGTAAAACCGGAGATCCTCAGCACCTGCCATCGACATAAAAAACAAAAAAGGGCACCAGGCCTTACCAAAGGTGGCAACTCCAACGACACAGGGGGTTGTCCAATTCTGGGTATCGGGGTAGGGCACAGCACCTGACTCGCTAGATGGTGTTGATATAAACGCGGCTGAGTTGAGGGCTCATGAGAAGTTCCCAACACGAGATGTGATTAGCCAGGCAAGCCTCGCTTGTGAGCAGTTTCTGTCCAACCGGCGATGAACTTGGACTGGTGCGGTACCGTTCAAGTGAGTCTGGCCCGCCAATCATATCTCCTGTGTGCCATATGCACCTCAGCCCACTCTCCCGGCGCAGTTGTTTTCGAACGTAAGGATCGGGGTTCTCTATCAGTTCCTAAAGTTGATTCGCACCTATGTAAGCCTCCCTCCTCTGTTTCATTTGGTCTCTCGAATATGATACTATGAATGCATCCCGTTCCTAACAAACCTAACATTCCGAGCCGCAATATTCTAGAGCTGCATGAGTGCCACCGCTAATACCCATAGCACGGTTCGTTTCCGAACACCACCGACAACCGAGCCTTGCATACGCCCCCAGCGCCCCCTATATGCTCTGTTGTACCTGGTATTTGCTACTAAGGCTGCTACTATCCTGGATATCCTTGGACACCAAATCGAAGGAATCGCTCACACGCCTTGAGCTTTCACTAGCCCGGCCGCTCCCATCGCCCAATTCATGTGAACGATCGAACACCAACTATCCAAAGAACATCTAGGACAGCCTGGCCAACACAACGAACTGCGCCCCCCAGGGTAGGGACAAATTGCGCCAGACTGAGTGGATTTTGATGCCGAAGCGATGCAACATGGTACAACGAATTGGACTTAAGGCTAGACAACTGGCGCATCGGTGATACAACACTATCACAGAGTGACCAAGCGATTCCTTCTAGCCCCCTTGGGAATGCTGCCGCAACGCCCCTATCAGATCCCCGTTGGGCTAAGTGTCATTGCTAGCCGCGGTTTTATATGCTTAAACCGGTTATTCAAGGGGACATCTGACCTTGCCCATAACCGTGGTTAGCCCTTTCCACCGGCACTTGCTCCCTGCAGCACACAGCTGGCTTGACCCATCAATCGCCTTTCTCCGGGGTGTGCTCAATTCATTAACATTGGGCAGGTATCCCAGCACATCCACAGTCCGCAATGTCTCCCGCCATGAGATCTATCAACCCGGTCCCCTACCTCCAACTTCTACCCCCCACCCCGAGCAAAAAACCCTTACTCAGCCTCTTCAATTGGTGTTTCAATGGCAGACTTACACTCTTTGTACCATCAATTAATCCGCGATCGCCGCACAATGCGGTTCACCCCGCCGTTCTAGTACCATATCCTCTTGCATCAGCAACCGTGACGTGTCAAGGAAGGAGTGTCTGCGACTTCGGATCGCCTCTGTTGTGCAAGGCGAGGCATCTATGATATCCTCCTGGGCAAGTTAAATTGGCTGCAAGAAAAGCGGATACGGGTCAGATCTCTAAAATAGTGTCAAATTGTTGGTGGTTCTTATATCAACTGGGTGCGTCTTACTGAGAGCCCTCTTCTCTACCCTACTTTTGCTTTTACGGGTGGTGGGTTGTTTAGCTAGTCATGTGTCGGGTGGGTCCTGCTATCATAGGATTAATAAACTAGGTTGCATGCACGGGTCTCTCACGGACTGTCACTCGGTGGGGCGAAGAGGACAGCTCACAGGTTAGGAAGAGTGATTTGGTAACATCAGAGCGGAGGAAATGGGTGGTGAGGGTGGGCAACAGGGAATGGAGATTAGGTATTGCGGGTATTATCGGTATAAGAGTAGTTACTCAAGTCAGGGGGAAGGTAGGGATGGAGGATGTCGGAGCGCAAGATCACGGCAACTTTGGGAACGCTCGGTAATGCTGGTGAACCCTGGGAAATTTAGATATCTTTGATTGATAGAAACGGTTCGTCCCTCGCTTCGGGAGAGATTATGTATATAGGTAGTCTGTTCCTACATTAATTTGCGAGGAAACCGCGCGCTAATAAAAGTTTCTTGCCTCTAATGAATTCAGAACCCTCCGGCTCACTCCTCCCAGATCTATCTACATGCAAATATCCTCCCCGGGCAAGCACGCATCAATCCCACACTCCAGTAATGTCCTTATGATATACCGGGCTTTCTAGAGAGCTTTTACATTCTATACTGTGCCACGTTGTTTGGGTCGGGTGTTGAAATCTCCGAGTTGCTCCAATAGTCGCTCTACTACTACCGCCGTCTGCCGAAGCTGAGTTGTTTTCGTTGAACGTGGGAATAATCCGGGGATAGATAATACCGCCTATCAGTTGCGACACTGTGATTCTCGGAAGTGCCGTGCCCGGGTCGCTGCATAATCGGAGAGGGGATATTTCTGCACGCAATAAGAGATCACAAATCTCCTCTAGCACCCTCGTCAGCACCCACCGTTAATGAGTCGTTTTCAAGCTCTTCCAGAGGTAGATGGGGATAAAAGCACCAACAGGTATAAAGCGATAATCCATGGAACGTAGGGTAAACTACCACTTACTTTGGATGTGAACTCCATGTCTGTTCCGCAATCGTGGATCAACGGTCAAGTATTATGTCGGGATCCTGGAATGCCCACCCAACCAATTTTCCAGGAGGTGAGAGGTCCCGCAGCCGCGACAACCATATTTAGAGTTCACCGGGTTCGGTAGCGGTGGTCGCGATGCACAAGTAATATTCTGCAATATCATTGGGTGCGATGAAGGCAATGTTAGTAAACTCCCACCGCGATTTGTCCATACCACCCCGCAAAGCTTCAAGAACACCTGAAAGTAGCTAGAGTCTCCAGTGGGTGGAAGGATCGAGGAGGCGGCATGTACCCCGCTCCCACAGGGTTCCCGGAGACCGGCATGAGACGGCGCGTCTCACTAGCTATATGATAGCACGGGAAACATCAGTGTAATAGCGGTAACTTAGCCTTCTGCTCTCAACCCAGCGGTGACCTTCTGAATGTCGAGTAGGGAAAGGGATCGGCTCTCACGTGCTTTCCGGATAAGCATGCGTGCCTTCAGAAGCTTCTTATCAGGTAGTTGAATTACCATACTGTCGGTATCGAGCTCCAAGCCAGCGAAGCTCACTACCATGCCCTCCTCGTTCTTTGATGCTTTTATGCTTAGCACCACTTGGGCACAGAGCCTAGCGAAGACTTTTGTAGATTTTTTGAGATGGATGGCCCCTCCTGGGGCTAAAACTATTAGAAAATCGTGGAGGTAGTGGATGGTAGTAGCATATATATTCGCGGTTTTGAGCTGCTGTTCAAGGCTCCAGTGGAAAACCTCGGCAAATAGGTTGAACAGGTATGGGGCACTTCGCAGTCCAAAAGGTAAGAATCGCTCCGGGTAAAATTTATCCCCCAAGTGGAACCCTAGTAGTGGAGTGTCTATTGGCGATAGAGGTATGTGGCGGAACGCGGCCTCAAAGTCTGGCTTAATGAGAATGCTGTTTCTTCCAAACCTCTGAATGGTGTTGATTGCCTCTTCAATACCGCTGTATTGTACGGTACCATAATGTTCCGGTATACCTGGGTTGATTGCTTCCGGGTCCCCTGTAGGATAAGAGAGGTGGTGGATTCGCCTCTTACTCCCATCTGCCTTGTCTGTTTGGCCTAGTGGGGATGCTGTATTGTGGTTTGGTAGGCTTTGGATATCTGGGTACAGCTCCAAGCGGTTTCTGTTGCACTCGGAGAGTATATCAGCTGATACCACTACGGCGTCCGTCATAGCCCTGGTTAGGTTTGTGTGAATCGTGATATTGTTACGGTAGGCTTCATAGCCTATTCTTGCACCAAAGGTGCATATGCCTAGAATGGCAGTAATTACATGTGGGTCTGGGTACCCTTGCATAAGCTGTTTCCACCCTTCTCTTCTGAGTTGTCCGGTAGGCATTGGTAGGCTATGGGGGGTAAAGAGTGGGTAATGCAGTAATGTATTTGGATGAGAGGCTTCTAGGCTAAGATTGTAGGAACGGCAACTATCTCTTGGGCTGGTGGGTGTCTCCTGTCTATGGGCAATAGGGGTAAGAGCTGCTTGAGTAGCAGTGAGCCAAATATTATGCGGGTGGTAATAGTTTGTGTGAGGGAATGATAGGGAATAGATAGGAGATAGTGTCTAAGAGAAAGGGGGACAGAGGAGCGGGGCAGGCTAACGTCTGATAGGTCCTTGGTATGCAGTCCCATTGGGACATTGTGCTGCGCGCTGGTTGCTACCACAGGAAATACAGGCATGCTGATAGCGACACAGGGTATTTCGGCACTCCCGATAGTTCCAGTTATGGCATGGTGGAGGGATCGCAGGTACAGCTCCGGTGTTCCCTCTTATGTGCTGCGGTCGAGTATAGCCCGCTGTGATCCCATTACTGGAGGAGTAGTATGCTGGGCCCGGAATATTCTCCCGTATAGGGAGCTCATGTATTCTGTGGGTAGATGTGGTGGCTGGCTTGTTGCTTTGTAGCCAGGAACCTCGCAGCACTGGGTGCGCAAAGCATTTCGAGGCTATAAGTTCGCTGTCAAGAAGTCGCCATTGACTAGCCTGGTATATGCTCTTTCCACTTGCTACTCTCTTTCGGTGGAATTGGAAGTGGTAAGCCTTTACTCCCTCCCATGTGTACTTTTCGAGTAAGACGTACAGGTTCATGGTGTAGATGAAAAGGGCTGTGGCAAGATCCCCTTGGAGTGGGTATGGTGCTAGCTTTACCAGGATTCCTGAGTACGCCGCCCAGGCTTTAAAGAAGCTACTCATGCGATACTCGCTCCCCTTGCCGTCCCTTTCGGCTTGTTCGAACTCAACGCCTCCAATGCTGATTGTCCGCTGTGACTCGGCCTGCTCTTTCTCACTTGCTAGCAGCCGGTAGATGTTGGTTGGCTTGAACCGATTTTCGATAATTTGTCCCAGTGTGCTGCATTCCACGCCTGGGAACAATACTTCCACTGAATCCACAATGCCTGATGCGCTCGCACTTGCTTGTGGGAATAGGGTCTGGGAAAGCTCGTACGTACTGAGAGCTCTCGGTTCCCTATTGGCTGCCTGGTCCTCGCTTTCCTTCCCGAGTTCAGCCAGCCGGCTTTCTAATTCTGCAATTCTGGACTGAGTTGAACTGGGTTGGGGTGGCTGTGTGCCTTGGGTAGGAACAGGTAGGGGTTGGGTGTGTGGAACGGTGGTGGTACGGGGGTTCTGGTTCTGGGAGCCGAGTCGAAGGACAACCCGGTCTACGATGCCCTGTTCGTGTGAGCGGAGGGGTCCCCGCATGGTACTGAGACTGATGGGAATATCCAAGGGAGAAGAGGATAGGGTATGACTATCTGTTTCGCTTCATGAGGTTGGGGTCACCTGTGGTGGTGAGCTCATGTTGGGGTGTCGGGAGTGCGTGATATGTATCTGCTCATGGTTTGCAGGAGGCAGGCTATACTGGGGAGTACTCGGCTCTGGTGCTTCACTGTTGCTGGATGGCTCATTTGTATGTTTGGTTCCTGGTGTCCCTTGATGGGGTCCTGGTTGTTGGCCGTAATGACTTGGTGCTTGCCGGGTACGCCTATTCTTCCGCACTCCTGCTGGTGCCCTTCGTTTGGTGGCTGCTGTGGAGGCACCTCCATGTGGCGAACCACTTCTGGGGGCCATAGTGTATGTTGTAGGGATAGGCAATGTCTTCAAAAGGATGGGAACATAAAGAACGCGAGAAATAACGAACGTGAGAAATAACGGACGCAAGCTGTGGGCAGAGTGGTGATCGAGTGGTATGGGGTGGTAGAAAGGGGACTCATGTAGTGTGGTTCCGTGGGCCGTGCGTTGTGGAGCTATGACCCCGCACTGTCCCAGCAACCGGCCATACCTTTATCCGCCGACATCCCGGGTGTGCCTGCCTACCCCCCCGGGCGGATTCCTTGTACCTTGTCCAATTCGCAATGGGTTGTACCAACCCGCTGTTTACCTCCTCATTAGCATACTAGCCCTCACAGTTCTGACATTACTATCCTTAAACTTCTTGTCTCCTCTTCATTGCTTTATTCTTCTTCCTCTTTGATGGTAGTATAATCCTGCTCTGGGAAAAGGATGGAGATGTCCGAGCATGTAGATGTATGGGTGGCTGTGTGATAGTCATGGAGTGTGTTATGTGTATGGGGTTACACCCCAGATGTAGTGGTTATGTGGGGCACTACCCCAACAGTAATTTTGTCTATATAGAAGGACCATTGGTTAGCTGTTTGTTAGAGTATCAAACATCTTTTCTGGTCTCCTCCGATCCCTGTGCACGAGCAAACACGTCTTTTTACTACCATCACTCTTCGCCTATTCCCTCTCCCCTCATTGTACTCTGGTTGCCCACAAGCCTCACGACCTGAATCTCTTAACTCCTCATACTTTTTTGAGAAAAGAGGATACGAACCCTTACTTTTTAGAGTTGTCTGGGAGATCTTTGTTACTGAAGGTTTGTGGGATTCCAAACATAAGAGGGGAACCAAAGTTTGACAACCAATCCACAGGACCAAGTTGAACCCTCCATTAGGACAATCAGCACTCAATACTCTAGAGAAGCTACCCTGTATTCTGAGGGTTGTTGGCCTTCTTCAGAGACTTTGCTTGGTTCTGATATTTAAGGTGTACATTATCTACAACTTTGTGCTCGCTCCCTAGTTTGTTACTGATTTCTTAAGACCAAGAGACAACTATGCCACCTAACAAACGGTTGAAAATGGCACACCAAGGCCAGACAATAAGCTCAACCCCAATGAACCCCAAATCACAAGTCTCACCGGATTCTGCCAAGGAAGGGAGAAGGCAGCGGAAACCAGAGAGTACAACAATCGCAATTAATACTACAATATATGATCCACTATCGGAACGAAAGAAGGCAGGGACTGGGCCATGGCAGCAAAGGAAAAAGGGCATCACATCAACGAATTTTGAGGTAGTCCGAAATGATAGGCAGCTTGAGAGATGGCTGGATTTCCGCCTAAACCTTTTCCCACATGAGAAGAAACGCTGTGAGGAGGCCAGAAGCAACGGCAACTCTTCTTTCCGTGCCATACAGAATATGGAAGGTAAGTTTGTTACATCCCATATACTGTTTGCCTACAGTGGTTCAATTCAAATCTAATGGAAACTATGGTGGAGAAAACATTGTGGAAGTCTTCTTCAACATTGATATCACAACACACAACCCTCGGGCAACCTTACAGGCTCTAGAGAACCTGACCATTCCCGAGATAGATGCGATTGGTAGCACCTATGAAAAGATTACACTGCCCCCTGGAGCCTTTTATATCGCCCTCGATACAAATTACCGTCGAATGTTTGTACTGTTCCAGGATCCCTATAGTCTTGTCTTTGGTCCCCGTACTGGGTCTTTAGTGTGTCAAACCACCCAAGACAATGTGTCCAAGTATGCCTCAATTCAGTCCTCTAAGCGACCATCGGATAAGGACAAGCGTCACCAACATCATGGCACTTGGTTGAAGTTACGTCCAGAACTCTGTGTTGGGAGAGATTACCCCTATGGTGTATATCACTGGGGAGTCTGGATGGAGCAAGGACATGAGAACCTACCACCAGTCATTACTGCTGACACCAATAAACCTGCAGCACGCGCCTCAGAAAAGCTTCTAGATCTCTTCAAGTCCTTGGAGAATATCACACAAGTCAAGAAGATACTACTGGGGGCCATCGACCGAAAGCAGAGAGATCTGATGCAACAAGTTGTCTCTTCCTTTCCTGCCCATCACCGGAAAAGATGGTCCACTATGGTCAATGATTGTTTTGGGTTGCGGGCTTGTCTCATCAATGTTCTCACAACCCCTCATATTGATCGAGCTGATATGAATTGGGCTCTGACTGCACCACTTGGTGTTTTTGAGGATGGTGATTTCTGTATTGCGGACATAGAGCGCTCATTTACATGCACCAATGGGGCAATCGCAGCCATCAAGGGTAGACATCTGGTACATTTTACCAGAATGTGGCAAGGCTTCCGCACATGCTTAGTTTCTACCATGCACCAATCTTTATACCAAGGGATGGACAAGGATCTGGAGTCTAGTGTTTCCCCTTCTCCTACTTAGCAGTAATACCCCGTGGCTTCTCTGGTAGTACTCAACCTGTGTTCCTTCTGTACTCTTTGCTCCTCTCTCCCGCTGTGCTCCTATCCCCCCTATGCTCTGCCAGTATTTTTGTCCTACTATTTTCCCTTTGTTTCTCTTGCCTTTTTTCACTTATCATTGGCTTCGGCCATTGGTTACTCTCTCTCTGTCCTGGTCTCCGCCTTGTTTGTCTCTTCTGACTAGGTATTACTGTAACGTGTTCACGCCGGGGCGTTAATCACGCTGTCGGTACAATAGGAGAGAAGTGGCGCCTACCGGAGGCTATCAACTTCTAGGCTCGCTAAGGGAGGCTTCGGTGGTGTAATCGGAGAATAAAGATAACCGTTCAACCGAGTATATTAAAATACTGTCTGTCGAAGTCTGCTGTTTCCAGAGTGGAAGACGGCGGTCTTTTTAAGTACATGTGTTTGAGTACGATCATGAATTCTCACTCATGTTCTTACTCAATCAAAGCATAAAAATAACCAAGTATCAACCGATACTTAAAACAAAACATAAAACAAACTAAGTATCAACCGATACTTAAAACAAAACATAAAACAAACTAAGTATCAACCGATACTTAAAACATAAAACAAACTAACCGAGTACCAGCTCCGGTTACATTTCCTAAAACAAAACAATTTCCCCAAACAATAACAAAACTAACCAAACAAAGAAAGAAACGTCCCCCGAGCCTCGCTGAACTCATCGTCATCTTCGAAGGCCGAATGGCACTGGCAGTTGTAGACACATGCCGGGCCCCCACTACACGCGTCATCCCAGTCCGGCCCGGCGCAGGTTCTGCAGGTATAGCTGGTGAAAAACGCTGGCGCACATTTTCGTCGATAGGCTTTTTTGAACGGGTTCCATACCGCGCTTGTGAATTTGCAGTCCATTTGGTTGCATCCCAGGCAACAGAATATGTAGATCGCTTGCCGTCTTTGGAGGGTGGGTATGTCGCCCATGCGTTTAAAGTTCAGTCGCCATAGGTAGGAGTCTTTCTTGCTGAGTCTCGTGAAGTCCGAGTTATGCATGGTGGGGTAGGTATGGTAGGGTGAGGTATAGTAGGGTATGTCTGTAGGGGGGGGGATTGGATTGCGGTGCGGTGGGATGGCTGGTGTCTGCCTGGTATACGGGTGCGAAGTGCACCTTTTATGTGCTTCTGGGTGGGTGCGTAGGTGCGTGGTTTCTGTGCGTGGTGCGTGTGCGTGTGTGTTTTTCTCTAGGTTTCCGAAGGCGTGGGTGCGGGGGTTTCGTGTAGGATGTGTGTGGGTCTCGCTTAGATTTCTGAAGGTGTGGGTGCGTGGGTTTCGTGTAGGATGTGTGTGGGTCTCGCTTAGATTTCTGAAGGTGTGGGTGATTCTGAGTCTTCCTCTGTTGCATTTCCAGGAGAGAATTCCTCGTCACTGTATGGTGCCCAGAATCCCTTGGGTGTCCATGGCGTATATTCCCATCTGTTTGCTTCTGGAATCGTTGGTGCCCAACACATGGTTACTTGGAGAATCGTTGGTGGGTCTCCTTCTTTATTATTGCTCCACCATTCGTGGATTAACTCTGTGGCGTTTCCGAGTCCCTCCATTGGTTCCCAACTATTTTCGCTTGGTCGGTATTCTTTCCATTTAATCAAGAATTCGTCCTTATCATATCA
>LN891246.1:0-16186 GCA_900010015.1 Tuber aestivum
CCCGGACGCACGGGACGTAGGGGGGCGTGGGGGCTGGAAGCCCAGACGCACCGGACGCAGTGGGGCGTTGCAACCAGAATCAGGATGCACAGGACGCAGGGGACGCAAAAAAATAAAACTCGGCGTCAGGACGCGCCGCCCACGCATCAGACGCGCAGTTTTTTTTTGCTGATGTACACAGGCTCCTCCCATATACAGACCTCCTGAAAACTGCAAAAATTTCACAGCCAATATCCCTCTCTGGCCCCACAGTTGGGCCTGCATATCATAATAGTATCATCAGACTTTTGTATCTCATTTCTATAAACTGGTAAAAATAAAGCATGCTTCATAATACTGTACATGTTTAAAATATCACCATCAGACTAATGAAAAAGCTGTTTATAAAATATATAAGAGGGAACCTCAGGCTATATCTGAAAAGTAGAATGGAGTGAATCAGGTAGGTAACTGCAGAGCTATAAACTAAGTGAGGTTGACTACCTTGAATATGGTCTGAAAGTAATGGAACCAAATCACCAACTAGAGACCTATCTGTAGCTGAGAGACATTTTCATGATATTGACTAGTCCAATCATAATAGAAAAATCCTCAGAATTGATGTAGTCCACAACTACCCAGACATAGAATATAAATATTGAGGTATCTTTCTAGCTTTCAGAATCATCAGTGAATGGAGAAGAGATCTTATGTATATGATATTCATTATACTTTGATACCTACTTTTTACTACAAGCTTTCTTGACCATTTCCCGAGAAACCTTACCAGCCCTAGTTACAATTCGCTTGACTTTAGAATTAGCTACTACCTAACATGAGCTATTAGGCTGTTAAGAATCCTACCGGGTAGGACCTAGCGACAGGTAACGATACTTCTCTGTAAGGTGATAGCTCTTAGGCCTATGCCTACGCGATCTCGATAGTCCAGTCCTTTGACTACTATCGTATTCGTGCCTATCTTCTTATTCTTCTTCTTAGTCCTCGCCTAGGACTTAATCTCTTCTCGTGGGAGGAAAGACACTTCTTGGGTTTCTTAAGATAAATCTTAGAGAGCATAAAGGTAGGTTTTATTGATAATAACTTAAAGGTAGGAAATAAACAAGAAGAACGTGTGAAGAGCTCATACTCAGGGTCCTAGTGACCCTTTATATAGTTGCTCTTCACCTGGCGTGACTCATACCTTGCGTCACGCGAACCCTGTGACTCATAACCGTGAGTCATATGAAATCCATCAGACGACTCCTATAAGTCACTGCGCAATATGCCTAAACC
The DNA here is from genome assembly GCA_900010015.1 of Tuber aestivum. Lineage (NCBI taxonomy): Eukaryota > Fungi > Ascomycota > Pezizomycetes > Pezizales > Tuberaceae > Tuber > Tuber aestivum. The sequence continues at coordinate 1,273 of LN891246.1, forward strand.
AATCAAAACATAATAACCAAATCAGGTGCGCAACTTGCGTCACCTGAGTGAAACCCATGACTCATAAGTATGAGTCATGTGCGAAAATCATAACATCATGTGACTCACAACTGTGAGTCACGAACAGGTAAACATAATAACCTATGGCACACTAGTCACGGTGTGCGTCATGTGAAATCCCAACATACCTATAACTCGGAAATCCGAGCTATGTGAAATCTGCCTTGCTTAGTCACAGTTTGTGACATAGGCACTCTCTTGAGAGTACTACCTAAGTTGTTAGCAAGTAAACAACCAGGACTGTAGTAGCTAGCTACAACCTTGGCATGAGTATTTTCTTAATATTCACAAGACTAAAGGAAATCCAGAAACTATTAGAAGACATCAAGCAGAAGCTCTTAATATGGCTTGGACTTAGGATATTAAAGAATAATTTTTAGAAAGGCTATCAGAGTCAAGGCCTAGAAGAGTGGCTGCTGTTTTGGATGCAAAGAGATAGTATACAAAATATTGATTTTTTTTCTTCACAATTTCACAAGGTTTTTCTTGTATTTGTTGGATGTCTATTTAAATTTTCAGTTTATTCTAAGTGGTTGTGGTTGCATAAGTAGTAAACTCATAGTTATAGTAGTTATGGGATCGCTATCGACACGCCGGACGATCCCTTTTGTCCCCGTACTTTATGTAGTCACACCTTCCCAGGAAACCAATGTACTCGTACGTTCCAGCCTCATAATACAAGAAACCGCTATCACGGTATCCATCAATCGCAAACATGCCCACCTACAGCACGAGCGACCGAGTCTTGCCTAGGCGCTCCTTCCCTCTCTCGTACTCGAGCACCGGACCGGTACTGTCTGATACCACAAAGTTTAGCGATCATAACTTGCCGGAAGCGGCACCCCCAGGTTTCAGCCCGACATTCCTCAGGCACAACACGCCAGGCACGACACCAAGACCAAAGTTAGAGTGCGGCTCGGCTGAGCGACGGAATAAGCCATCTCACTGCGCCGTGGTCCCGGTTCATTTGGACGGACGGACGGGAGATTGAAGCTGACTTTGCACTTTGTTCATCCCTGGCACAGTACCGAAAAATAGTCACTACGTGTAGTTCTTACCGAGTTGCTCAATCGCGACAGGAGGGCTCAGGTGAGTGAGCATAGTTCAGATGAGCGAATCAGCTGCCCTGTACATGTATCAGATATCATGTCATATGGGGAGAGTCGGTCGCTGCGGACTGCGGACTGCGGTTGTGGGAGATGAAAACGTTCTGGCAGCAGTAAGATCTGCGCCTGTGTTACTGCGGTTCCGTCGTTTTCCATGAACCGCTGTGGATTTTTCTGTATCGATTATGTTGGCGGGGTGTGATATGGTACATGCCTTTTTTTTTCTTTCTCTTTTCTTCCGTCATTGCCTTGTCAGACTATCAGAGGGGAGGTGATAACGAGGGAAATGAAGGGGAAATCTATCTTCCCATCTTTTCCTCTCCGTTCCTAGGTCCCGAAGCGGATATCTGAACGTAGCTGAGACATAGGCATGTGCTCCTATAAATGTCCGACTCTCGCCCCTTCTGTTTTATCTCACCATCCAGGCCATCTGCTCCGTTCTTTCTCCTCTCTCTAACCTCTATTCTCGTACATTTTGTGGTCTGATAACCTCTGGTTTCGGTTGAATTGTTAAACATGTACTCGCGACTGCTCAAGGGATTCCTCGCTGTACTTCTCGTTACGACTGTGGCTGGAGCGCCCGCTTCAAATGGGAGGGTGCGTGCACGGCAATCGTGCCCTGATCTATTACAACGAAGAGCTTGGTGAGTCCCACCTCAATTATTCACCGACAGAGATTTGCGCTAACAATTGTGCAGGCACACACTCACCGACGACCAGAAAAGAGAGTACATAAGCGCAGAACTCTGTCTGATGAGAACCAACAGCACAACCGGTCTCCCAGAAACGCGAACCCTCTTTGACGACCTACTCGCCGTACACCAGACTCAATCTATGAACGTGCATGGCGATGGCTGGTTCCTACCATTCCATAGGTTACTCATGCATGCTCATGAGACGCTACTGCGCACCAAGTGCGGGTATACCGGGAGCCAACCGTAACTCTGCCCCCCACCCCCCCCCTACCGGCAGTATCTAACGATGTATTAGATACTGGGATGAAGCCCACGAAGCCGGCCAGTTCACTCTTTCTCCCGTCTTCCGCGCGGATGACACTGGTTTCGGAGGTGACGGTGTCTTTCAGGATGGTGATACAGACCCTATACGAAAGTGTATCCGCGACGGCCCGTTCGCTAGTTACAAGCTACATAACGGCCCGGGATACTCAAACACGGAGCACTGCATCAATCGCGCCATCAGTGATCCCTACAGTCTCTTGTCCTCTCAGGTCAACATAGATTATTGCTTAGAAAAGCCGAATTTCCGGGAAGCGTGGCCATGCATCGAGGCGAACCCGCACAAGGGTGGTCATGCCGGTGTTGGAGGGGAGATGGTAGGCTCTATCAATCGAAAGTTCAGTTGGGGATGGTGCTATGGTGCTAATTCGTGATGGACGAACAGGATAATGCCATTTCGTCACCTGGGGATCCATTGTTCTACCTGCACCACACATTCCTGGACCGCGTGTGGTGGCAGTGGCAGGAGAGAGATTTACTGAATAGGTCTCGTGATATCGCTGGGTATACCACGGGATCCGAACCTGCGGGCGGTTGGGTTCTTGCGACACTGGACGACGAACTAGATATGAAGGGTGTGATCCCCAACGAGCGGATTAGAGACATCATGGATATTAGAGGAGGCGCGCTTTGCTACGAGTACATCTGAGGCGCCAATTTACGGGCACGATGTGGTATGGTTAAGCAATGCGATATGTAATGGAGGTGGGATGGTACTTCCGCCGTATGTATTTGTAATAGAATAGACTTTATTTGTTTGTTTGTTTCCTTTTTTGCACGAATACAGGGTTTTATGGGACTCCCTTACATGCAGGAGTTTGGGACGGGTGGAGTGAGGTTTTCTCAGAATTAAGTGATATAAAATGACATGTGGAAGAGACAAACCACTATTCTGATAGTTGCTTACTGTTGCTCGGTGAAGCCTAGTGAACCCTCCCTCAAATGACCCTAGGTGTTCAATCAATCTCGGAAACCCCTATTCCCAGATGGGTGAAAAGTCTGATGAATCCCCATGTCGCCAATCTATCTACTCTATACCGTTATGATACCCTTCAGGTTTTTACTACACAAAAGTACCGGTGCGGGTACTCGAGTAACTTGTTGCGTGGCTGCACCCGACGGGCGGCAGAGCATTGCCTAATGTACTCGGGGGTGAGGTACAGAACCGTACGTGAGGCGGCACCCCGATGTAGTAAATGGCTCATAGTACAACAGGAGTATGAGTATGAGCAAGCGGCTAGAACAGAAATAGATTATTATGCATGCCGATTGGATTTTTTTTATAGGGAAAGAAGGTCTTGTAATAGCAAAATTAAAGTAGCTGGATAATATTATACAAAAAAAAAAAATACCAGTATATGTATGATAATGGGAAGCAGAATTTGCCTCGGCAGCAAGAGCAGTACGCGATTTATTTGGCACGCTGTGGATGAGTTTCTTACGGTGCTCTGCCCCAATCTATATCCAAGTGGGCTTTAAACATGTATGCAGGGCTGAAGCATTTCTAATCCACTAAGTACTATTCAATTCCATCCCCAAATAAAGCTATAATACTTCTGTTAAATTTAAATCCGGCTACCATGTTGGCCACTGAGTCGAATCCAGTCTATCAAACTCTATACATATCCTTATACACCTCTTGAATACAAATACCCTATTCTCAATAACTAGTCGCCTGAGTGCCTATCTGTTCTGCTTATAGTACTGACGCTTATACCAAAGTGGTATAAGATTAACCCACCTACTAACCCGATATCAGATCTCTAATAGGCTATATACTTGTAATACTATGCTCTTCCATTCTGTTCTTGACCGATTATTGTAAGTAGGAGTAATATACTACCATTTCAATAATGTTTCAAATATTAAATATCATGTACAAGAAGTGCATATAATAAAAGCTACAGCCTAGGAGGTTTTACTCTTATTAAAAGGTCAAGATTAACCAGTGCAAGTTCTGTTTAGGAATGCACCACCCAGAATATATATTTAGGTATCATCGGTAGCAGCAGAAATTATGAGTATTAATACTAACTGCAGAAATGTGTTTTGATCTTTTTTCTGAGTGTCAATTCCCCTAATTTCTTAAAGATAGCGAGTTGATCAGAATTCATGAAACAGCTCCTCAACATGATTACTAAGAACCTACTTGTAACTATAGGGCTATTTAGTGACCTTGCTATCTTGTCCATGAACAGAGGTGATGGAAAATCTCGGCTTCAGACATCACCGCTTGTTACTCTCATGCTTGACCATTGTCCCGAGGATCAAGTACATATTAGTTGTGCACCCAAACGTGATATCACTATCTAATTCTATGATTCAGGAGCTGCATCCCCTCGGCATCCTCTCTGGCTCCCCAAATTCCACCTTTACCCCCAAAATATGTAAATCCACATCAATTCCATCAAAAAAAAGATAAAAATAAAAATTACCTACTCTGTGGTCCAATGAACAAAGTCACCCCCTCTCCAACCCTGCACCTACCAGTACCAATGCCTCCGCTTTAAAAGGCACTCTACGCTTACCAGCACCTCTACTTTCTCTCCCCTCCCTCCCTCTCCCACTCCTCTTCCAGAAATATCAAAACGTCAATCTTCAGGCTCAGACTCTTACCCCCGCCAGGCCGGGCAACCCTCCATCTCAGTTTCCCCGGCCCCAGCAAGGGGAAAGCCATGTCCTGTCATATGCTGGATGCTTTGGAGAGCTCTCTAGCCACGCGGGGCACAGGGGAGGGAAGGTGGGATGAGGCTAATGATGGGGATGGGGTAATTTGGGCGCTAGGAGAGCTTCTATATCGGGTGTTTCTCAGGGAGGCCTTGCAGTAATTAGAACGGCGTTGATGCAGGTTAAATTAGTTCCTCGCCCTACTCCTCCCCCACCTTTCCCCATCCCTCCCCACACCCTCCAACTCCAACCTCGCCCAGATCCCACGTTTAATCCCCCTCGGCACCTCCATCTACCCCGACCCGCCAAGAGCTATGGTATCGTACCTCCCTCGGCCCCTGGAAATACGCAAACACTCAACCCCGTTCCTGCAATCTCTGACCTCCCCCCAATCCTCCCGCGAAACATTCGTGTCTCCGGAAGACTTCATGGAAATCCTAACCTGCGCTACCCTCAGGGTGGATCCTAACGGGATGTACAACTACTAGAAAGGCACTTTCCGTAGTAAGCTTTTTTTTTTCTCATATGTTTATTGATTCTGGCTCAAAAACGTACATGCAGCTCGCGCTATGGCATACAAAAAGCCTTTGAAGGTAGTAAACTTAAAGTGCGTATAATGTTCTGAACTACGAGTGACGGTGTGTGATTCTGATGGCAACCCATGATCTAACCCCCCCCAGAAAAAAATCCCATCTTAGAACAATATAAAAGTGGATATCACAATCTCATAAGCCATCTGCGAATCACGACAAACATTATCCGATAACCCCTGAGCAACTATCACACTTAGCCATCCCTGCCATCTTCCAGACAATCATAGCCACCATACTGATCGAAACTGCCATGGCGAAGTTGACCTCATTATTATTCAACACACCCCACCTCAAACCCGAAATCACTGCCCTACTGTGTTCGTGTTCTTGCTCATGCTCCATCGCATCATCCTTCTCCGCAGCGACAGCGTTTCTACGACGGGCACTTTCGCTCGCAATGGCAGAAGCGGGAATCGCAGCTGCAGAAGATTGTGGCCCTTGGCCAAGGTGAGAGTGGATAGGTGCACGGGTAGAGAGGTGTGGCGATGAGGGTTGGACGAGAACCTGGTGTTTGTTAGCCTCTAGGAGGTGTGATTTAGGAAATTGGGGCGCCACCGTAACCCCATTAGGAGCTTCGACTATCTTCTGCGTACGAATATCCACGACGCTCTTTTGGAATACCGCTCCGAGGAGGGAGTCAAGGAGATTACCGGAGACGCCGATCACCGTAACAAATGCTACAAAGAGGGCCTTTTCTTTAATTCCCCAAGCCGGGCAGTAATTACCATTATTGCCAAGGGGAATGTGTGCCCCTCCTTCCGGAAGGTGGATGCCGGATCCGTCTATCGATGATGGGCAATACGGGAATAGAAGCACCGAGACAAGCCCGATGATGGCGGAACCGGCTCCTCCTGCCAGGACTCCGAGTAGGGTGACGCCGCCGTTGGTGCCCGGGGGCGTCTTGCGAAGGGTAGTAATCATCACCGGTGGAGTTTTGGAAAGTATCCCCAGCTCCGAGGCAAGCGTGTCGCCCAATGTCGAGGCATAATTCCTACAATCCAATCAGTCAAGATGAGGGATACCTGTGCAGGCTACATACGCAATAATCCCAATCACCACGATATCCCCATGAAAACATACATCCTTCCGCTGTGCGAAACCCCTCGAGGAAATCACTCCTAGTTGGTAACAATGGACTAGGATAAGCACCGACGCGACGATGCTGTTCGCCAGAACCTGCCTCCCCACCCCTCCATTAATCACCATCAACAACCCCAGAGTCCAGAGCACTAACCTGAACATGATTCCTAGCACCCTCACCCCCCGCGCCTCCAGACGAGGAAACAGTCAACTTAGCCTTCACTTCATGTTTAACTCTCGTAGCCCTCATCGCGAGACCGTAGAAAGTGAGCAATAGGACAAATGGGAGGTTCCATGGATGTAGTGCGTGGATTATTGCTGTTAGAATAGCAGAGAGAATGCCAGCTGTGGTTAGAGAGTTACGGGAGAGCGCGCGGGCCACGAGGAGGGTTGTAGCCAAAGAGGCAAAGATGAGGTTCATAGCGTTGCAGTGTTCAATACCGGTATGGCTGTACGGAGCAGGATACTTTTGGAGGATGGTTTTGATGTCTGGCTATCGGCGGTGAGCAGTGACGAGTGTGAGGCCGATTTCTGAAAGGGGGGGCTCGGGTACCGGAAGTCGGCGAGATTGGTTCGCCAAGACCCAGGGCTAACTACGGTACAGTAGAACACGGCAGACGGTAAAAAGTGGAAAGAATACCGGTGCAGTGCAGGCCGTCTGTAATCAACCCTCAGAGAGAAAAATTCAATGACAAATGCTCCGCAACAACAACAACTTCTCTAGTAAAAGAAACTCTTATAGAACCATTTAGAATCAGCTCCTGTCCAATCCTATCCACTGTGATACTTTATTGAGCGAGTATTGGTCGAGAACCGCAAGGTGGGAATCTCTCCCGGTGGGGTGGGGGGGGGGGGGCAGGGTGCCAGATAAGGTATCCCACGCAATACCCGGGTATGGACGGAGGTAATGGGACCGACGGGGATTCAAGGTGCCAAAGCTTTTCGCCCTTTCTGGCATCAAGCCTACCAAATTAAATTGTTTTCTACCTCAGATGGTATTCAGCGTCCAGACTCAAGACCCCTATCCGTCTCATCACCTCCGTCCATTCCCGAGTAGCAAGCCATCTGCAAGTGTTTGGGCAAAGCGATTGGTCGATCCCCGGCTGAGATTCGAAGAGCGGCTGGTATTTGGGGGGATGGTTCGTAAAGAATCACAGGAAGCGATAGCTGTTACTGTTGTCCGGACGCTTGCGCATCCCGACAACAATATATAGTGTTAACCTCGATGGTCGGATTAGGCAGATCTTTTAAGATACTTCGTGTAGCCGAGCTAAAACCACTAATTTAGCACACCGGAATGGGAATGTCTCCCAGGGTTCGCACAACTACAGTTCTCCAACTCGGCCTTGCAACGGCAGCTCGGACACCGTCTGTCAACACTTTTTATTTTCTCTTTTTCTCATATTAATTTACCTGTATGCATCACTGCCTAATTGGGGGCAGGGCAAGCACAAGTTCCTATGTGTCGAAGTTTGGGCACCTTAGCATGTTAGAAACGTGTAACAAGCGCCTTCAAACCATCTGACAGATATTATACAAAATAGGACCTGGTATTGAAGTTCTCAATTTAAATGTATTATCACAATAAGAGCTTTTCAAACCCTCGGTACAATTGTTTATGGTAAAATAATTCATTCAAGGAACCCTATTGATAGAATAAATGATCTTAAAACTTTATGCATGGTGCAAGCAGTTCAAAAAAGGAACCTAGCTGTGCAGATGGTATTGCATGTGGCTGTATCCATATGTTAGCCAAGATAATGTACAAATAGCACACAGAGATTTGCTACTATGGAGAAATACCTATTCTTTTTGGTAGAAGAAATCTATAACAGCAATACAAACTATTTCTCATACTATTACTCAAAATGCCCCTCCTCTAACCATTACTACTAGTCTAAAGTTAATAAATAGACCATTGTAGATTGCTGGGAAAACTACACTAGAGTGTATATCTCAGTGTAGCAGAAAGAGGCCTAATCTTATGGCCATACGAGTAAAATCTATCTGAAGTTCTAAAATTTCTTTCTTTTACTTGAAGTTTTTATTTTATTTTATTTTTTTACATTGTATTCCATAAGATACCTCAGAATCTTTTCCCGCCCTCTATCAGACCTTGTTATTTATTCACCAGATTTTTATATAGGCTATACAGGTGTGCACGTGTCAATTTGTACTAATAATTTCATACAATCCAATCTTTTCTACAAACTATTTCTTTTACGTCCTTTGAGAAATCGATAATGTAAAGAGCACTACCAGTTCCCAGTCGTCCACAACGATATTAGGAAACCTGGCTACACCCTCTTAAATAGTGCCTGATAGGATTGGCGGCAGACACTTGTCACTCTTAGAAGCGGAATGGTTCGAGTGTATATAGTGCGTTGTCTTGCTACTTGGCTACTCGGAAATCAGTAGGACATTAATTGAAATAAACCCAATCAATAAGGGAAACATCCAGATTTCCTTCTAATATATCTCTCCGACTGAACTCAGCTGAGATTCAACTCTCGTGCCTGTAGACATCACAACCGCTTTGAACGTCGACTCACGCCCGCGCCATGAACAAGCGTTGCCACAGGATAAGGAAATCCAGGACTCTCGCTATCGCTTAGGGTAATCTGGATGGTGACGGCAAACAAATAATTACAGCTGCCGTGGAAAATAGGTTGAGTATTACGAATCCCTGAGGCTAGAACGAGGTTGGGCAATTTAAGGAGAACCCCACCTCCTACATACTATCATACCCTTGAACTCTTTCTCCACCACTATGCCCATTGAATCCCCCCCCCCCCATCTCCAATCACCCCTTACAAACCCCAAGTGCTTTAGAGAAACATACCTGCAAAATATCCCTAGGATCCTCATTATTGTTCGCATGTTGGCAAACCTCGGAATCAAAGTATACATCCTACCTTGGATGATCGTATATCGTCAGCAAAGGTGAATAGTCCTAACAGCATTCTCCCACCCCTAGCCGACCCCTTTCACCGCCCTCTTATGTCACGCCAGGGTAATGGTTTTGGCGTTTGTTCAGCATCCGTAGTGTCTGACGAGCGTCATGCTGTGCTTCTGGTTGCCCGAACTCTCAAAGCACCCCCGCCCGGCAGCACAGAATCCTGTTTCGAAACCCACGGTATTGGTACTCCCCAACTTGATCAGGAATTCCAGTGCACTGACTTTGTTTTAGGGTTTCCCAATCTTCTTCACCCCTCCTCGTGAAACCGACAAAAGAAATCTGCCCCAGTTGGTACAGCTCCTGTTGCACAAGCGAGCCAGCACCATGCAGAAGACTACTGGACGTGGGCTTCTATTGGTTAACACTGCGTCTGGCGGCTGACAGTGCGCTGCGACTGGAGTACAAAAGACCCGAGTGACAGCTAATGATTACTTCGAGGGCTGCATCATGACCTGCACATGCGGAGGCTTACCAGTAAGCAGGGAGATTCGAAAGAACTTCATTCTTGGGGCCGATGTATCCAAGCGTATCAAGGTATGCACTCTAAGTTAATCTCCCTACCGGTACCAAATAGAAGCTCCCTACCGGTACCGGTATCATACAGTTAAACTCAGGGAACCCCTAAACTAGGAGTAACCAGGGCCCTTAAGCCAAGAGTGGCTCGGCAAAACGTTAACCCCTTACCCACAACACTACCCTCCAAGCGGCACGGAGTATGACACAAGCACTTGTACTCGTACTCGTACGTGCTCCCAAGTGGATGTGGGAGCCAACCTCACTCATTAGCTAGGATATTGGGGTTAGCTGCAGGGTAACACCTGCTCTCGGTGCATGAGGGGTTGGCCTTGCACCGCACACCGCGGGGCCTCAAAATTTTATGGAAATAAGGCTTCTCGGATCCTACTAGGCTTTTCTTCAAGGGCAGGCATGTGAGCCCAAAACCTCCCGAGCCCCCTACGCTAATCGCCTCGCATGAAGTTGTAGGGAGAGCGATCCCCAACATCCTGCTCATGGAGCACCATCCGCACGCCCTCAGAAAATCGCCCCAGGCGCCGTCCTCGAGTGAACAACTCGAGTTAAGCCTGAAGCATTGGAGCCGGCAGCGGTGCGAAGATACTTTAATTTCCACATTCCGCAGCAGACAAGAAGGAAGTAGAGTGTACGAGTGTATACCTGTACACGGTACTTGTACTGTAACACATGAGCCCACTGGCCTTCCTTCCACATCCGAGTACCCGCATTCAACCGGGGCACCGGGAGAGGTGCATGTGCTTGCTATGCAGCCTCCAGGCATGTACAAGTCCAAACACATATTTGGGAACCAAACTCCGTGTCTTAGATTTTCCCCAATAAATTGGGCATGCCAGCCACGTTGAACTGTCCCGACTGTCCAACCTCACCCCCGGCAGCACCAGAAAATTCTGCTGAGGTCCGATACCGGTTGCTCATGCCAACTATCCTCCCTCCGGGGTGAATCGGTTCGAAATTTCGTGATAGCCAAACACTGAGAATTGAATTATTATCAATATTACTGACTTTTCGTCTCACAACCTGTGCGTACACTACCGGTCCCTATTAAAGCTTCAGGTGCGGTACCCGAGTAGAGAGGCTTCCTTGGAGTCTCAAAGTTGACTGTGCTACATATGCCGTGGTGCAGAGCGCGCTGCAATTCCAGCCCGGCGGGGTACTACCGTGCGGCGGGGGGGGGGAATCAGAACATAGTTCGGTGATTGGCCAAGGCACTAGAAATAGACAGCTGGCTCATGCACTGAACCATGCTCGGGGCAGCCTAAAGGTTTAGAGGGGAAAAGAGACACACAACTAGCAGCTTTCCAGTGTGCAGTGTTTTTGAATGGTGTGGGCTAGAAAGAGATTTCGGCATCTTGTTCACCAGCAAACACCCTTTTGCAGACAGCAGCGCTCTCAGTCGAGGAGAAATTGAGGAAGCCTGGCCTGGATCATTTGGGCCGCAGGCAGTAGCTCCGTCGGAAGCGTCGAACGTACGAGCAAATCCCTACCGCACGAGGTTTGCCGGCAGGCGGTAAATTAATCAATTGGCAATGGCGACGTTTTACATAATGTTATCCGGGATGTTCTATCACAGGCCAGTAGGGTATCGGGGCCACAAACGCATTATGGACGGGTTGCAAACTCCCCACTCCCCAAATTGCGATAGGCCGCGGTGAGATGTCTGACCATGACCGACCCCTGTCAGCGACGGGTCTCAAGAGCGCCCTGGGATTTCCAAAGATATGGCTCTTGGGGTCTTGCTGTCCCCTGTGGGTCCCAGGTGCCAGGTATGACCATGCTCGGCAGTGTTCCCGGCGACGTCTCCGGATCTCCCAGGGCAGATGCAGAGGTTGAGGGCGGTCAAAAGGAGTGGCAGCAATATCCTACGAATATCCGGAGCGATTACCAACCGCATCATGTATGCAATAAATAAATTGGGAACACCTTCTAGCAGGGTGGCTTTGATGGGATGTGAGGGTATTTCTTTTATTTTACCCATCTTTTATTTTTTTTTGCTATTTTTTTACTTTATTTCTACTCTTTCCTTGATTTCTTTACTTTTCTTCTCTCTCCTACGATTGACTTGTTCCCTTGATCGTCAACTGCAAAAGGATCCCGATCGGGACGATATGTCATGGGGATGCCATGCATTAGTTTCTGATTGCCTTGGGATTACGGCTTCTGTGTAGCGTGACTGGGGTCACGGGCTGCGGGGGGGTGAGTTTGGGCCGTTTATTATTAGTGGGGTTCCCGGCTCACAGGAGAATCACTGTACAGTAGAGTACAATTCAAACGCGGAATGGGGAAAAAAACCAGAGGTGGTGTGCTGGCATGCCGCAAAGGTGCTGACGACTGCTAGGATTATTTGGGGGATGCTGCGGTGCGCGGGGCCGGATAGCGTACTCGAGTGCGTTTCCAGGTTGGGTTCGGCAGTCAACAGCCCGTCAACCGAGGAGCCGTTTCGCCCACCAAACCCACGATCCGAGGGAGAAAATGGCAAAACAGGGGATGGGCAGAGTCGCCAGTAACGATGAGGGAAGGGACCGGCTACAGCTGTGATCCCCGGACTGTCGCCTTATGGGACGGGTGGGGCTCAGAGTGGCGGGAAACAGGGGTTTGCGCTCCTTGGCCAAGTATGTGGAGCGGCTATTGATTATCGGAGAACATGAGGCGGGCGATTCGAGAGGCCATGTAGGTAGGTACATGATGCCGAGTGATTAATCATGACGCACGTCTAAAAGGCCCGGGTGAGGGCAGAGATCAAGGATGTAAAGAGACCTCCGTTCTCCCCCCGGACCGGATCTTGGGTGATGGAGCGCAGAGGCACCCTTTTTTCTTTTCTTTCTTTTTTTCCGGTGGGCATCATATTAATAGCAGCGGCCGATTCTGAGGGTTTTATTTATCTGAGCGTACTCGAGGATAACACGCAATAACTGGAATGATGTTAAGAGCGCCATGGCGGCGGATGCTGTATCCGGTTAGTGCGGAGATGTGGGGTGATAGAGGCTGGGTTTTGGGGGTCGAGGCCTACAAGTATCCGGTATGGAGTGCCCTGCCAGAGCATTTGGGTCCGAATCTAGTGTGGGTGCTCACCTACGCACAGGCAATTCGCCATTCGAATATTTCATCCCTGTGCCCGAGCGCTTCATGCCCACTTGTACAGTACTCGAGTACATCACTGCCATCTGTACTGTACGCTTTTTGGATAGGCCGTTCCATCGTATGTGGTTGTATCTAGGAACGGCTAGAGGGGGAGCAGTTTGCCCCAATCTGGGTGCATCCGACATCTCCCCAATCTTCCTCAAGTCTCGAACCGGAGGGGGGAAAAAAAGAGAAAGGAAAAAAAAAGGAAAGAAAGAAAAAAGCTCAGCCAGATAGATAGAATAGGGCAGGATAAACTCTGGAGAGACCCTAAAGAGAAGCGTGGACCGGAACCCTTCTCTCGGAGGATTCTATCGCCAACGGACACTAAGGCGGGTCGGGACCGATCAAGCTAATACCAATCATACGGTGAAAGTGTCACTCTGGGATTTATCCCAAGTATATTTTTCCGAGACAAGAATTCCGGCGATTCCCGCCATTTTTCCCCATCGTCCTGCACAAATACGATACCCAACCAGCGCATCTCCTCTACCGTTACCGTGTTGCAAGCAGTCGATCTGCATGCATGATTGCTTTTTCCTCGCGGATTGATTATCTTATTCCACCAACTGAGGGGGGATGGAAATATCTTTCTGCCGAATAATACGATAGCGGCAGTGCTCGTGGAAGGGTGGGATTGAACTTAGGGGTGGGATCAATACCGAGGGGACGGTTAAAAGTATATTCTTGAGTGGGGGGGATTGAGAAATGGCTTGCCAGATTTCCCAACCAAGGGGTTGGAAAAGTCGATTTAAAAAGGAACAGTCTCGGATGGGACAGTTTAGCTGATCCGATACACCGCCAAGTTCCTCTCACCTGCCTCCAGAAATTCTTGTGTGATGTGATATACTGTATAGTGTGTATGTGCGATTGTGCGTATGTAGGTACTGTACGAGTACTCGAGTAGGTACACTGCTCGAGCACTATACGTGGGCATGTCGGATGTAGTTTTTTCTTTTTCTTTTTCCCTTCTTCCTCTTTCCTTCTTTTCCTTTCCTTTCTTTTTACCCCTTCCTCTCCCTCTCCCATTCCTTGATGAAGGTGGAAGGAGGGAGTGTGAAAGGTGAGTGAGCACGAGAGGGTGCATGGTGGTATCGTAGCTGGTCCACTTCTCACCGACAAATGGGGCGTTCAACAGGAGCGGAGGAAAAAAAAAAAAGAATTGCGCAATTGGGTTTTAGATTCGAACTGTTCGCTGGGAATTTCTGTGGGGGGGGGGGTACTCTAGAGTGGGCTTGATGGTTTCGATTCGATTCGGCAGTTTGAATTAAACGATAGAATATCGGACTCCCGGGGGTTGAAGTGAGGGTACAGTAGAGTGTAGCTTAGCGAGGGGGGAGGGAGGGAGGGGAGAGGGAAGTCAACGGAACGGGATCCTCATCGGCGGGTTGGAGAAGGAATGGAAGTGTAGCAGGGAAGTGTAGCGGTTGCACAGTTGATATAAGGCACCACCTGTCCCGCCCCTTCGGTAACAATTAGTAGATGCTTTTCTTTGAATTCTAAACTCTACTCTGCCTTCTTTTTCTTTTCTTTTCCCCAAGACCGAAGTGCAATAGAGGGATATAAACTCTTTTTCTATATATATTTATATTCCTCTCCTTCCTGAGGAATCAAAAGATCCCCTTCATCTTGCTGCAGAGACAACAGTCGACCATCTTCGAATACATACGCACGCCCTCTCCTACAATAGTATCGAGCAGTAAACAAGAATACCAAAGACGGAGAAAGAGGAAGGGGGAATATATATATATATATATATATATATATATATATATATATATT
>LN891246.1:17023-48910 GCA_900010015.1 Tuber aestivum
ACGAATACTTTGATAATCCAGTGATGCTGATGATGGGGTAGGTATTTCCCAATGACGAGGTAAGTGCCGATAATAAGTTCCTCTGTTCAAGGACTCGGTTTATAGGTCGTAGCTGGAACAAGAGCGATTAGACCTTGTGCACCACCTCTGGCGGTTAGTCCTGAGCGGAAGGTTGTACTCCGCTCCATTGGTTGAGAGTAAAGTTGAGAGGGTACATGCGCCCATCTCGTTTATACATATCAGATCTATTAACGGACAAATCAGATATTGGACGTTGGGACGGGCACCGGTGAGTTCGTCCCGTGTGAAACACATTGCAAGGGGGAAGTTGAGCGTTGCTAATTATTAGGCATCTGGGCAATCGACGTCGCTGAGTACTGCACCATTGTGTTCCATGTCTATCTGTTTACCTGTTTGTTTGTTTGTTTGCGTGTGGCAGAATTATGATTGTTGATGAATAGAAAAGTCAGATTTCCTCCGCCCAAATCATCGGAAACGACCTCTCGCCCATTCAACCCAGCTACGTCCCCCCCAACCTTCGCTTCGAGATAGATGATTGCGAAGAGGATTGGCCCTTTCCCGACAACCACTTTGACTTTATTCACATTCGAAACCTGGTTGGGTCGGTGCGTGATTGGGATAGGATATATGTCCAGGCTCACCGGTGCCGTACAGCCCCGTCACTGGTAGTAATCAGCACATTAACTGACCGAGGAACTGCTGTAGAACACTGAAGCCGGGTGGCTGGATAGAGCTCAAGGACCACTTCCGGCCATTTGAGTGCGATAATGGGTCCCTGAAACCTGACAATGTGCTGCGTACCTGGGTGGACAACTTTGAAAAGGCGACCATCATAGCAGGGATAAACTGGGGAACCGCAGCAGCTGAATTTAGACCCAGTCTCGAGAAGGCTGGATTCAAGGGGGTCACCGAGCACATTTACAAAGTTCCGCTTGGGTACGTCCCTGGGTAAACTTGTGCCCCCTGTTGAGCGCAAGGGTCATGGGTACGGGCGACTAATGAGGGCAGAACATGGGCGGGCGATCAGGGCGACAGGATGAGGGAAATGGGTATGATTTTGGCCTCCTTGTAATGGCTACTGAATCGCAGTCAACTAATAAAGAATGGTAATGCGCTAGGCACATTCCAGAAGGAGATGCTGATCATTGGAGCGGAGGGTCTGACGCTGGCGATGTTTACTCGTGTGCTCGGGTGGGATAAGAAGGAAGTGGACGTGTTCGTTGCCAGCGTGCGAGAAGCTCTGAAGGACCCCACGATCTGCGCATACACTAGATTGTGAGTTTCTCCTTCCCTCCCTTTCTTCCCCTTCGTTGGTTGGCCCCGCCAATAATTATTCACTCTCGGACTCGCACTAACCAACGCAGTTTCATAACCTTCGGTCAAAAGCCAATGTGAAATCTCAAAAGTGGGAGGTAGGAGAGAAAGAAAAAAAAAATGACCAAAAACAGAACAAAACAAGGAAAACGCAATCGTATAATAATAATAATAATAATGAAAAAATGAAAAGAAAAAAAAACGCAAAACACTTTATCCGTACGCTCATGCATGAGAAATCACATCCTCATTCCCCTCACCCCGTTCAAACTCCAGTACGAGTAAAGTACTCGAGTACGGCACCGCGCCCCCCTCGTATCCCCAGCGCGCAAAATCCTCACCCAAGTGCCCCCACAGGAACAACAACTCCCTCAAAACTGCTATGGCAAGTTCAGTGCTCGAGTACTCGTACAGTACAGCACACCCAGCGCCCAACTAACCTTTCCCAGCCCGCCACACATCCCCCGTACACTATACGAGTACTAGTGCAACCAAACACCCCCCCCCAACCCCCGAGCCACTGCATGCCGCCAGTACGAGTAAGTAGGCAAGCTGACACGGGGAAGAAGTACATATCCGAGTGTGCGTACGGTAGGGTTACTCGAGCGGTCATTCGAGGAGTACTAGTACAATACAGTACCCGAGTACTCGTGCAGAGTAGACAATTTCGCGGTCGGCGGCAATGTGGATTTACTTTGACTCATAGAATAAACAAAAAAACTCCCTTATTCCTACAAAAATGTGATATAATACCCTGAACGAAGGGACAAACGAACAGAAAGTAGCAGGTGGGAACGCTTCGGGTTGGGGGGTGGAGCCGTAACGTGAGGATATAAAATCTACCGGTACATGAAATGCTAAAAACAGAACAACTTGCCCCCCCCCCCCCTCGTGCGATAGCCATAGTTTATATACCCCTCCCTCCCTTCCGTCCTTTCATCTATGGTGATCTATCTACTCTACTGACCGTACCCCGCCTGGTGCCAGACCCTTTCCAAGCGTACCGCAGCCAAAAAAAAAAACTCCCATCCTCCCCCGGCTAGAAACAAAAACAAATCAGGGCCCCACACGCCAACACATTTCTTCCCACGCGACACCACGTGATTACGGGATAAGGATCATGAATCGTCACTCGGGTTTTGCCCAAATAGGCCATCCCCCGCAAGCACGAACTCAAGCCCTGGATGAGCTGGATGATGACGACGGCGAAGGTGATGGTTGGTGGGACAGGAAGGAATACCGGGGGTGGTAACCCAATCTTCAAAAAGTTGTTAAGGAAGAAGCGACCGTCTTCCCATGCGATAGCTGGCGAGTGATTTCCGGTAGGTTGTGGAATTCCGGGATTAATCTCGGGGGTCCGGTACCCTGTGTTGGGGGTGTGCGGAAGCCGGCGAAGCTATTACCGTCAGATGCACCCCGCCGTGTAACAAGCACCGGGGGGGTATACGGGAACTGCACATGATCCCAACCTAACCTCCCGTTCATATGTCTCTCCTCCATCCTATCGTACGTCGCGCCATTCACGTTAATCCAGCCGCGCACACACACATATATACGCACGCGGCCCGGGAGAAGAGAAGACTCACAGTTCATCCAACCCCCGCAAAATGCCCATCACATTCACGCCCTCCGGATCCTCCACCACGAGAACCGCGCCGCACAGCTCTATCTCAACCCTCCTGCACGCTGGAGAGCACGCAAAATTCAGACACACCGGGTACCGGGACACTTGCTTTCCCGAGTCCCTCAGAATAACCCGCGGGCAGAGGGGCGTGGTGTCGGGTATGTAGTCTACCAGTCGAAATATGGGGTGCAAGTCGTAGGTTGTTTTCGATGGCACCCCTGTGGCAGGGGGAGGGCAGGGCGGTAGGGTAAAGAGGATTCTTCGCAGGGGGGCTCGGGTGGTGAGTTCTTGGTGGAAGGTCCTTGACACGGATTCTGTCCTCAGCAGATCTCTTGTGTCAAGGTTTCGGAGGATGTCTATAAGGAGGTAGGGTGGGATTTGGCCGGTCATTCTTTTCACTTCTCTTCTCCTCACTTAATTCCTCCTCTTACTTGTAGCTACCCGTGTAGAAGGATGAGGTAGGGATGGGGGAGAGGTGGGGTGGGCTATGAAAGTTCGGACGGGTGTGGAGTATGAATTATTGGAGGATGGTAGTGAGTGCTGGCTGGGTTTATATGAGCTTTGCAGGCACCCGGGGGGACACTGACCGCAAGGGTACTTGACGCAATTCCATGGCGGCATCGATCCACCTGGGGTCCGTCGACTATTGTACTCGTACAGTACTCGTACAGTACACGAAGTGTCTATCCTGTCCTGCCCGTATGATGCCTCACTGTCCAGCGGGTTGAAAGACGGGCTTATCCCTAGGATGTCTGGATCTATAGGGTATGGTAAACCCGCCAAGGTGTTGGTATCATAGTCCATCCTTATCGTATACTGTCCCATCCTACCAGCTTACTTTGCACGACGGGAGGATTTGGGTCGAGCAATCCGGACCCAAGCCAACCTAGCGGGCGCAATACCCTAATTACTATCCCGACTACAATTGGTTAGGGCAGAAACAAGCTTTTACCCTTCCTCCGGACCCTTTCCCTAATAACAAGCCCAGCCAGCCCTGTTTACTCGAGTAATTACCGGAACAGCCACCAAAGCCCTTCCATACCCCTCCCTTCCTCACGTGGCCATCCAAGCCCAGCCCGTCGTCTCCACCGAACCACTCACCCTACTCGTAGCATCTCGTACCCGCACTGGACTACCGTATGATACCATGCCTACAGCCAGTTTACTGCACCCCCGGACCCAAGCAAAAACAAATTCAAATTTTGCAGTCACGCAGTACCGTAGCGGTCCTGTGTGATAAAGTATGGATGGTATGTATGGTGGAGGAAGAGTTTTTCATCGGATGCCCTCTTTTTGCACCGAGAACATCAGTGTTTCCCCCCTGAGAACTCCAATGCCCATGAAAAATCTCCCGGAACCCTAGTTAGGGTCACGGCGTATCGTCGGTCCCGTGTACCGGTGTGGAAGTGTCTCGGTTGGCTTCCGTAATTTGGATGGTGTGATTGACCAAGCTGACACCTGTGCAATTGTGATGACTGTATGATGTGATATTCAATCAGATAAGAGTATAAGATTATGCTGATAAAGTTGACAGCAAACACAGTGAGAAAACAAGAAAAAGAGTGGGGGAAAACAACACCCAGAAACAATAGTAAAAGAAGGTGGTGGAGTTGGTTGTACAGGATGGGTCCTTGCTGTCTTGTTCCTCCTCTATCTTTGAGGAAGGCAAGGCCATGCCTCCAGGTGAAAAACATCCACCTGCTAAGCCTCATCCCAGACAGAAAATTCTATGGGTGAAAAAACCCAGAAAACATGACCAGAAACCCCTAAAACCTTTCTCGCGCCACACCGGTATGCTAGGGAGAAGTGGGGTACGGTACCGTGTTAGAGAGTTTAGCCAAGATCATGGGCCCGTGGCGTGAGCGTGAGTGTGAGTGTGAGTGCAAGGCACGATAACTCAAGTGGGGGGGGGGGCACTTGCATCATATTCGGTTGTCATGTACTGTACCGTACCGTACAGTACTCGTACCGTACAGTCCCTTTTTGCATAGAGCTGCACACAAATCTCAAGTCACTCTTGCGCCGGTCCACACAGCTGTGGATATTAGACGCGCTTCTATTATTCGCTATTCGCGCTCCTACGAGTACTGCGCAAGTATAATACGGGTGGGAAAAATGGTTCAGGGGTAGTTTCCCACCAGTGACAGACTTCCAATTTTCCCTAACGGGTAACGCTTGGGGTGTGCTGTTTTGAATGGTAAGGCTCTGTCCGGCGCGCCATGAAGATGCCATTTTTTTTCACTTTTATGGCATTTTTTGCATGGCGCGTCCACTTTTATGCCATCCTTTTTATTTTCCTTTAGCATACGGTAAATCACTCCAGTGCCGTACGGTAGGTAAACACAGTGAAGGAAAAAAGAAAAGTGGGGAACTTGAGTAACATGAGGGAAATCAATCGCACCGCAAAAAGCTGTCACGAGTCAAAAAAAAAAAAAAAATAGGAAGAAAGGAAGGAGGGGAAGGAGAAAGAAAGAAAGATAGCGCAGCAATTTAAGGTTTATGAATCTTGCTATCACCTTTAACAAGTTTTTTAAAAAAAAATGGAGGTGATGGGGCTAAACACATAGTTTCGGAAAAATAGCTTTTTTTTATATGACGGCGTGCCAAACAGGGCCTAAAATGTCCATTTTTGGTGTCTAACCAAGATTTTTGGGTTGGTGGGGGTTTCCTTTCTTACCGCACGACCGTGGACGATATCATAATGTAAAAGCCTCGGAATACGGTATCATAGCTGTTACGAGTAGGGGATTCCACCGAGACAACACCGGAAGCGGAAACGGGGAGGGGGATGCCAGGGCTGCAAGCGGGAAATAAGAAGAGGGCGATAAATCTATGAGCAAAAGTTGAAACTTGGATAGTGGGGAAAAAGAAGGATGGGGAAGCATAGGGGGAGAGAAAAAGAAAAACTCGGCATACCGGTCCCACTGGACTATTGTTTTTCTCCCGTGATGAGCTTCGCACTCGAGTATCGGGCAGCGGGTACCGGTATCTGAAGGCTCCGTATTATGCGGCAATCACCGCACACGCTCACACACCCGATCAGCAGAGGAGAGAGGGGGGAAAAAAAACCCCCCCCTTACCCCCATTCTCGTATCCCGTACTTGATGCCAGATGCCGCTACGAGGGCCCTCCTGTCACTGTGTCGGACCGGCTTACACCACTCAAATAACCTTCCATCTTCCCACACACTCACCCTCCGACTCACTCTCATCTCACGCACGTAAACGGAAAACGCAATGAACGACGATCCGAAAAACTCCCTGCGGAGCTGTACATCCTGCCGCGCACGCAAGATCCGCTGCGACAAGCTGAGGCCTTCCTGCCACGCGTGCGTCAAGAACCGTCTATCCTGCGAGTACCCGACCACCACGAGACGTGCGGCCCCGCGGCCGCGGCGGGATGTCGTCCTCATGGAGCGTCTCGCCAAGCTTGAGGCCGTGATCGGGGAGCTGGCTACCGGTGGCGGTCCCACTGCTGCGGGGGGGGGGCGGCGGTGCTGGGAGCGAGAGCGATGCCGGTGATGGGAATCTGGAGGCGTGCGGGAGCGGGGGTGGGAGTGGGGATACGACGAGGGGATTGGGAGAATTGGAGGCCGGGTTGGGAAAGTTGCTTGTTTCCGAGGGCAAGTCGAGATATATCAGCCCGAGATTCTGGGCGAGCTTGAGCGAGGAGGTGGGTTTCGCTTTCTTCCATACCCTCCCATACCCCATTTCCATCCGCTACCTTCGCCGTTGGCCCTTTGGTGGCCCGATTCGCCGTCTCACCATGCGAGTGGGTGGCAGAGATCTTCTCAAGTCACGCTCTAGCTAGTTTGGGCAAAGAGCGGGCGTGCATCGACGACTACAATTCTAACCCTATAACTAGGTAGCCGACCTCAAATCCCTCATTGAAGAGTCGCCTCCCGCAACTGCCACCTCTCCAGCATCGCCGGATGAAACCTTGGTTATGCCCTTGTCCCACCTCTTCAGGTCCCCCGCCGAAGACTTGTCAACCTTCTATCCTACTCCCGCCCAGGCCGCCCGTCTGTACGAAATTTTTGTCGTCTCCGTCGATCCAGTAGTACGGCTTCTACACAAGCCAACCTTTGAATCAAAGCTTGCGAGGCTACAAGAGCATGACCCTCTGCATCCCGACAGGGGCTTTGAAGCTCTCGCCTTTTCAGTGTATTATGCCGCCGTTAATAGCCTTCACCCGGATAATGTGCAGCAAATGTTTGGCACGGATAAACCCTACTTACTAAACAAATATCGTGTAGCTGTAGAACTTGCCCTGGCTAATGCCGGATTCCTGCAAAGTGAAGAACTGATGACATTACAAGCCCTTGTCCTGTTCATCGTAAGCCCTCAACCCCGTTTCCTAGAGCGGATCGGAACTAATGGTCAAAGAGCTGCTCCCGAGCTCCAGATGACACCCGAACTCCGTGGGTGCTCGTCGGCGTAGCAATTCGGATAGCGCAAAGCATGGGCCTTCACAGGGACGGGGAAAGCTTTAACATAAACCCCTTGGAAACCGAAATCAGGCGGAGACTTTGGTACGAAATCTGTCTGCTCGACCTGCGAACAGCGGAGGAGCATGGCTCCGACCCGGGTATATCCACCCGGAGTTATGACACCAAGTTACCGCTCAACATAGAAGATACCGACATTCTCCCCAATTCCGCTTATCCGATAATCCCGAGAAAGGGCTTCACCGAGATGACCTTCTGCCTGATACGCTTCGAAGTCCTGGACTGCCTCAGGGTAGTGGCTAAATCTACGCCCGGAGCGGGCAAGGTCAAAGGAGCCGAACAACTCACCTTGGGGGAGAAGGAAAAGATGCTGGATGAATTAGCCTCGAAATTAAGAACAAAGTATCAAGCAGGGCTGGACCTCACCATCCCCATCCAGAAGATAACCGATATGGTCATCCGGCTGATGGTAGGGAGGGCTTTGCTGTCTCTGTACCACCCATTGAGACACTTTAAAGATGGCTCGCTGTTGAACCAGGAGAAAAAGGACAAGTATGCTTATCGCCCGAGCCATGCGTGAAACAATGCTGATCCCAGAAGACTGTTCCGGACGGCGGTGGAAGCCTTAGAGTGCTCCGCATTCTTGGTAAGCGATCGTGACATTGCACGGTACGACCAATGGAACTGGCTCTTCCAAAAATACAACCAGGCACATGCAACCGGCCTCGTGCTATCCGAGCTCATAGTAAGGCCACCCTTTGGCACGGATCGCATGGTGGAGAGGGCATGGGCGGCGATGGACTTGCTCCTTGATAGCAAACCTTGGAAGCGGGAGCATCCCCTCATGGCGGAGAGAGTGTGGAGACAATTGGACAAGCTTAAGGACAAGGCGCTCGCCAGGAGAAGGAGGGCAAGGCAGGAGTTGGAAATGGCGCAGAGGCAGAGACCAAGTGAATCGCTGTCGCCAGGAGAAAGTGATATGTGGGAGGGAGTGGACGTTGAGGATGCGCCCATTGATTGGGTGAGTTGTCGTGATCACTATCGCTACCTGTGAATGCTGAAATGCGCTGACCATAAACAGAGGGAATGGGACGAAATGTTTCAATACATCAAGATGGATATTGAGTAGAAATGTTTCGCCGGGGAGATAGGCCGCAAGCCGGGTTTGGGACGGAGGACGGATCGGGGTAAATAACGCTTAACAAATACCTGCAATGGGTTAGTGGGGTTAGTGATACAAGTACAATGATAGAGCCACAGTGGCAGCATTAATTACTGGTATTCCCGTGATCACAGCGTCGGTTACGGGAGCATACCACACACGGGATGCCCCAATGTCCATCATAACAATGTCATTAACTTGCGGTAATCACGATGCTCATTATTCAACTTCCTTACCTCGCGGGGAGGAGTGACTCCAAATTCCTTACTGCCGCATCCCTTAATTTCTGCTTGTAGCCTCCCCCCGTTCTCAATCCGCCCATCCCTCCTTCTTTCCTCTCCCGATCCATCCATCCACCCATCCCCTCCCAACATTCCGTCGTTACGCAAAAACCATTCGGCGACCAAACCAAGGCCCGGCCTCGCCGACATCGGTCAATCCTCAGCGAAAGCATGGCAACCAAGACACCCTCCCGGCACGAGCCTCCTATTGTGAGGCCAATCAGAAAATGTTCCGCCGTTGAGAACGTGCTTGACAGAAGCGGGCCCCCGCCCACCTGTACTGTACTATACACGTACTCGAGTACTCGAGTACATGGCTTGAGCCCATGCTTAGAACCCCGCGAGCTCATAACATAACTGGTTCACACCGTGTCCGGCTCGCACGCTCGGGGTGTGAGATACGGTATTTGTACCTGTAACTTGTCTCGCTACTTCCGTGGGGTCCAGGTCGATCCTTTTTTTACTTTTTCCTCCTGTTCGGCGACCTTGTCTCTTGCGCTGAATGCATGCGAGTACAGTACTCGTACTTATGTGCGTATCATCCTGCGATATGAGTTACCGGTAGCTTACCGGCACTCCTAGGGGTTCAATGCGATATGATACGATATGATGCGGTATGATATCCTGTGCGCTTTCCATGATCCGGATTTTACGGTATACAGCTTGGCAGGTGGAGTCAGAATGCCCTACGATCCAATTATTATTGCTGGTAAATCAATGCTTTAGTTCGCGGGGAATGCCCTAGTTCTGTGGCTCGCTGATCTGGCTTGCGTTATTATAAGTGTTCGCCGAATAAAGAGGATGGGGTGGTGAGCTGCTGTGGTAAAAAGAAATAAACAAAGAAAATAGGAAAATAGGGAAGAAGTGAAGAAGGGAAGTCTTTCCGCGTGCCTGATGCTTCTCGAAGATATATCGGTACCGATACCAGACTCGAGTACGGGTACAAAAGGGATCAGAAACCCCCCCCCCCCCCAATGGATAGCCATTCTGTGATATTTTGTCTCACCAAAGTGCAGGCGCAATAGTAACCTTCCCTTCATTTCATTTCCTTTTCTTTTCTTTTGGCTCCTTTCCAAAAGAAGTTGCTTTTTTACGCAAAGTGCTAGACAAGACCGGGTCAGGGCGACCTTTCGTCATAGACATTCCGGAGACCGATTTCGAAAGAAAAAAAAGAGTCAATTCTGTGTCTTAGAACCATAAATCCAGCCCAATTCGAACAACTTCTCCTTCATCTGCCTGAATGTTTACTCCCGTCGAATCCTCGTTTGGTGCGTTCTTGCTACACCTCAGCACTACGCATCTGCTTTTGGGAAACGGTCGAGTGTTGGGCGCCAGTGGGATTCTGGGGAGTGCGTTCTGGAAACCGGATGAGAATAATATACCCTTGCTAGCTGGTATGGGAATTAGTGCTCTGGGGACCCAGTATTTCGATGCCTGGTGGAAGCCAACTTATGCCGGGGCCCCAGAGGTGTTTGGGAAATGGACCTGGGTGGTTTGCGGATTGCTGGTTGGAGTTGGAACGAAGGTTTGTCTACTCTTTCTTCTGTTTCGATCTTTTAATTTTCCACCTTTGTTCGTTCGTGGGCTTCTTCTCCGTTATACATTGCGCCACCTGCTCAATTCTGAGGCGCCGTTGCTAACATGCCTCTGCAGTACTCCAGCGGTTGCACATCTGGACACATGCTCTGCGGCATCCCACTTGGCCGCCTCCGCTCCGTGGTAGCTGCCGTGACCTTCTCGGCGACGTGTCTCGTCACTGCTACCGCTGTGGGGGCATACACCGAGTCTCCATGCGGAAGCACACCATGCTACACCCTGACCTACCCTGCCCCCACCCGCATCAAGCAACTAGTCGCCATCACTGCAGCAGCCACGGCGATAACACGCATCTCCCTCCCCATCCTCCGCAAGCTCCCGCGACGCACGGCGGAGATAATCACATCTCTGTGGTCAGGCGCCCTCTTCAGTCTTGGCTTGATGATTGCCGGTATGGCGAACCCGACCAAGCCTTTGGGATTCTACTCCATGATCACGGACGGCGGGAAGCGCTGGGATCCATCCTTCCTCATGATTCCCATATTCGCATTGCTCCCGAATTTCCTGATCTGGAGGAGGATTGTTGGGAAGACGGATGCCGCACCAAGGGGAGGGTGGAAGGTGCCCACTAAGAAGGAAATTGACTCCAAGTTGATTGCCGGGTCGGCGGTGTTCGGAATTGGGTGGGGATTGCTGGGCGTCTGCCCTGGGCCTGGCATCGTGGGTGGATTCCTGGGAGGTTGGAGGGGCGCTAGTTGGGTTTTGGGGTTTGTGCTTGGGAGATATTGATATCCTCGTTTTCACATGTAAAATATAGCAGTGGCGGTTTCTTAAACCCCCTTCAGATTCTTGTTCCATTTTCATATTGTCGTCCCTCCCATTCCCTTTCATGTCAATACTTTTTTCACTCGAGGACAGTCTCTTTGTTTTGTTACTCCTTTTCACCCTCCTTCCTTCGTGCTGCCAGTTAGTACCTTACCTGTTAGAAAATGTATATATATATATATATTATGCGCATACAATTGTGTCGGTACCCACTCCAACCCCATCGATAAGATATCGTGCTAGTCCAACAAATCTGAACAAAGCTTATCCAACGCAATGCTAGCGGTCAGAATCCCGGCCGCCACCGAATCCGCCTGATGGCTCCGACGCCATACCCCCCCCCCCCCCCTGTATGGCAAGAAGCTTGCTGGATGCGTGGGTAGTCGCCGACTCGTACAGCAGAGGCAAGTTAGGCGGGTCGGGCTTCTAGAACAATCACGTTTCGCGGTTGAAGTTGCTGGCGCGGGGATGGGTGCTGTTGGGATGGGTGGGGTGTACTAGTACGGTCCAGCACAGCCGTAGCACTTGTCCTGGTAAGTACGGTACCCGATAACAGGGATTAAAGGTATATATCATATGGCCAACGTCCGTGCCTACTAGTACTCGTACTGTATCCGTCTGCACGGGCGAAATTATCCCGGTAAAGCGCCTTCAATGCTCCGGTGCGAGTATTCTTCAAGGTACTGTACCGTAAACTCTGGGCAAGCTCCACCCGCCACTATTCTCTGTACGGTAGTTACATTGCCCGGAAAAGTGCATCCTGCCACTAAATTCGGCCCTAAGAGCACTAGCAGCTACCCTATCGAGCATAGCGGCCGCCCGAGTTTACCCGGAATTTCCGGTATCATACGGTATTTGGATCT
The DNA here is from genome assembly GCA_900010015.1 of Tuber aestivum. Classification (NCBI taxonomy): domain Eukaryota; kingdom Fungi; phylum Ascomycota; class Pezizomycetes; order Pezizales; family Tuberaceae; genus Tuber; species Tuber aestivum. Next base: position 29,097 of record LN891246.1, read on the forward strand.
TTGATTTCCTGGGCGGATTGGTAGGCTAGGGGTACCGGAACTTACTTGTTCCAGTACGAGTACTAGCACTCGTGTCCATAAACATCGGAAGACATAATCCCCGTCTCCATTGGGACTTGCGTGGAACGAGGAGTAATAAACAGCCTTCCAATTTTTACTGACAGGCGTGAACATCCGGGTGCCAGGTAATTACAAAATATACACTCCCCCCTCTTGCTTTTGGGTACCTCTTGAGTGGACAAGCACAGTTCCCTATTTAGGTAGTTGCCAGTATCACACGTGGGCGATGGATGGATAGAATCCCCCTGCCGCCAGAATGGGTTTTCACTTTTACCCCCTCCCCCGCGGAGAGAAATTGACTCTGTCGGTATTTGAGCGGTTATGTGATGCTCGGCGACCGGACTGGTGAGGCATTATGGTAAATTTACGAGTGCACGAACGGGTGGGGACCCCAGGGATGGGTGAGTAAATTACCGTACCGGTAACAGGGGGTGTGTGTGTATTTGTGGGATGTTGTTTCCTGGAGGGAATACCGTAATTTACCGGTAATAGATGTGGTTTATTACCGTACATTGCCGTATCGGTCGGTATTGTGCGTAGGGAGCTTTTGCCATGGAGAGGTAGGGAAGGGTAGGATTGTGTTCATAAAACTGTTGTGCCGCACTGGGGGGTGTTTTTATAGTACGGTACGAGCACAGTACCGGTAGTGATTACCAGTAAGTTATGTGACTCTCAAGATACAACACTCGAGTACGGTAGTATACACACATTATTAACTGACTAAGCCCGCCATCGGGTGGTCGGAGCCCGACAGATGAGCAAGGGGGTATGATAAACGTAATCAAGCCAAGACATCGAGTGACGAGAAGTGATGGGGAGATTACTAAAACGGCACGGGCATTATCAGGTTGAACCCGGACTCGTATTTTGCGGAGCGAAATGGGAGCAAAAGTTGGGGTCCAGACCTTAAAATTGTCGACCATGAGTCACGGAAAGATGAGAAAACTGAAAACTAAACCATGTTACGCAGTAGTCGAGCCCATGATCCCCCGATGCCCGATGGTGGATTTGGTCGGTAAATAGGGTACCGGTATAATTGGTACGACAGATCTTGCAAGGCACAGCACGGTACAGGACCGGTACCGAAACCAGCCCACGTCGTGAGCATCGATGGATTCGTGGGGACTCTTTTTTTGGTGTTAGCGGGCACTACTAGTACCATGTCCTTCATAGCCGCATACCGAGTGAGGGAGTGTGATGAACTGTGGTTATTCTCAGGGTGCCGGGTCCTTGCGCACGCATAATTGTTCCCGTAAGCCGAACATAAGGCTCTCGACCTGATTGCTTTGGGGAGCCGTCTCGCCACAGCACCGTGGATATACCGGGTACCATAGCTCTACCGTACTGGGCCTCTCACGGCTCCTGGGGGGTACATATAGGGGGGGCATCGGCCCCGTGCGAGTACGCTGTGCGCGTGTTAGGTCCCCGAGACACATCCCAACCGTATCATACAAGCGGAAATTCAGCTAATTTAGCACCGCTACACCCTGTCAAGGTCCCTGTGCCAGTAATACTAAAAATGGATTACCCTGCGCATTGGTCAAGGTACCGGTATGGCATTCCGAGATGTGCTTGCTTAGCCTTAAGACTAAACCATCTACCTGGCTTAGCACTAACACAACGGTTAGGTGGAAGTTCTCTCTAATGATGATGGCTAACCCAAGAGCTAATGTCTACCAGCCTTCCCCCATCAATGAGGCAGATTAGAAGACAGGTTTTGGCTAAGACCCCTGCTGTGCTGATGCAAACATACTGCGGCGCTGCCCCTCTGGATGGAGAAGTATGTTCTGTTCCGTTGTTTTTGTTTCTCCTGAACGCCTTTTGTCCCTTCTTCCTTCGTGGGCCTCTTTCAGACATTCCATTAGATGGAAATCAGGTCATTGGTGCTTGGTTTGGAGAATGTTGGATACGTTTTTGATGTAGAAATTGCTACCCGAGTGCTTGGTTTCAAGTCCCGGGCGGGCAGGAGGGGAGAGTGGGGATACTTGTTGGAAGGTTGTGCACCACAGGCTGGAGAGATATCATCGCCGTTTGATTTCTATTATATTTTTCTGGCTTGGCCCTGGGTCTTACTCGTGCTGGGCTAAAACTTGGCTCTGGATAGGGAAAGCATTGGACATACAAGTCCAGTGGTTGAATGAAGCACGAGGCCCACGTTTGAACATCTCGGATGATGAAAGAGTTGGTGTTTCTATTTCTGTCACCAGTTGCATATGCTGCTTACCTGCCATCTGTAGAGAATACACAGACTCTTCCGTCCGAACGAATTCCAGGGATGAAAGTGGCCAACCGGGGTCCAAAGATATGCGAGAAGGAGGCAATCGAGTAATACCCAGGATACTTCAGGACGCCCCCGAGCACGGGAAGCTTTAGGCAAGATTGCGCGATCAATACTTTCTTTGAATTTTGCGCATGCTTCCCTCATATGTTGCAAAGAGTTTGGCTAAAAAGATTAGTATTACTAAGATCTTTCTAACGGATTTAGGGACTAGATCTTGCATGAAAATCATCCTCAAGGCATCTGATATCTACTAACGGTATTACTACGGATGAGGTGAACGATGGCTCCGCCGTAACCATCCCCTTGAGTTAGTCATTGATCCGGTCTTCAAGCCAATCCATAGTCTGCTCGGGTTGGGCGCTCATATGATAGTCCCCACAACGGCATCTGGGTTTGGAACAGCGAAACAAGAGGCCTACATACACACTCGTAGACTTCCAGGTGAAATACCCCCAAACATACTAGCTTTTATACTGGAACGATCCCCTCCGGGATCCCCAATATGCTACAAGCCGTACACATAAATCTCCTCAGGTATTGCGGCACGCAATGAAAGCCCGAGAGGAAGCTTTTCCAAGATGCATGAGTAAAGGATGGTCGATATATACTTGGAGGAACTGCCAAAATATGGGCAATTTCCGTGTTCCTGATAATCCCCAAAGTCTATTCATTCATAGCCCGGGATTCGGATCCTAGATTTAGAGGGAGAATGACTACATCAGAGCTGGAGAGTACAAGAATTCACCCAAGCAACCAGATACCACCCGAGCGGGCGCCATATGATTGCGATCCTCATATACAAAACTCCGGGAACAATGGCAATCTGCATAGACACTCGGGACGAATGACACCTACAGAATCCAGCTCTTGAACCGAGCGATGGCAAACTCTCCCTAAGACTGGTTCAGCAGTCCAGGTGGGTGCAAAGGCCATCACTACAAATGCGCAGAACTCCACTGTACGGGCAAAGATATCTAGGGCGCCCTTGGGCTCACACATGGTCGAGCCAAAGAAGTGGCTAATGGCACCAACAGCCCAACCCGCCAACGAGCCCCGTGTTACAGACTATGAGTACATGGTGCATTTGAAATGGCACAAGCTTTATTACATGCAATTAGAAGAAGTATTGTTCCTGCAAAAGTATGCGCTGGGCCACTTGGTGCACGCAGAAGGGATCGGGCCATCCACCCGACTTCAGTTCGTGGAGCTCCGCTGCCCACCAGTACTTTATATTTGAAAAGACGGAGGACAAATTCTCCCCCCTGGCTCGCTGGGTCAAATTGCGTTTTGAGGGGGAAGGGTGTCAGGGCTTCTCCGAGCATCTATTCATTCCCTCTCTGGCCAGATATGGTTGAGAACTTTCTCTGACAAATGTGGTATATAGATGCGGGCACGGGCCCGCCCACCTACAATACACCACATGTCACTCGCTAATGGTCAATAATGCCCGGAGCAGAGACTACGCTTGCAACTGGATCGGCGAGGAGCTTTTCCAACCCGCCACTTAATTACCTCTTTAAAGAGCACACTCCGCCTCCGCCGGCCACCAAAGAAGCCTTTGGTGAACAAGCTCGGTGGTAGAGTCGGGGAGCACGGAAAACTCAGTTTAGTTAGAGTTTACTGCCGGTCAGACGGTATTTCTCCCCCAAATACTCCAACATGGCCAGGCAAAAAAAAAACCCCAGTCCCAGCATGCCAGCTCTTAGTCAGCCCCCGAATTTCTGAGCGAGGGCTCCAAGGAAATGACTTGAGGGCCGGGAAAGTAGAAATTGAGGACGGCTATATAACCACAAGCCTTCCAAAGAGCGTTACAGGAAGCATTTTACCCAAGGAGCCCCTTGATGCACCAGAGTATTATACATGGACTACCGGTAGAGCGGGGGGTGCCCTCGTGGAGAGCCATCTTGTTGTACCGGTGCAGTCGGGGAGGAATGGCTGGATGCGGTGGGCTGGATCGCGTACGGTACCGATGGCGGTGTTACCTAGGTTACAGAGTACCGGTGCTGGTATAAATAGAAAGCAGAGCCTACATGTACTCGAGTACTTGTACAGTACCGGTACTTTACGGGGATATATTTGCAGGACGTGTGCTGCCCCTCTTTGCCATGCACCGCCCCGGTCTCAGTGCTCTGTAAATTAGGAGCATGATGCCATGCGCCTCACCGATCGTATACTCGAGTACACTTAGGGTTTGGAGTGAATGTTCTGTTAGTTACCGAATTCGGTTTATTTCCTTTCTTATTGCAAGCCTCTCACTCTTTTCTATTTCTTATTTCCGGACAAAGAAATTTGAGGCGTTCACCTCCCAGACGACTCGTTCGTAACCTGGCGCTCCTGGAGGGCTTGCCCAGGTCCGGGGCTGAATGCCTCCACCAATGACCACCATCACCACTCAGACTTCCGAAGGAGCTTGGCACAAGTACAAGTGCGTTTCTAATTATACATACTCGAGCACACGTGGACCGAGCCTCATCTCCATTCGACCGTATCGCGGCATACCGGTAGTCTATTCGAGTACTACCGGTAGTACATGTACCGTAGACTAACATGTCAGATGTCACACAGCCTGGCACCATACAGTACTCGTACAGCATACTGGTATCTCAGAGTGTCCACAGCCCACTGATGAGCCTCCAACCGACCCCGGACTCCCTCCCACCGGCCAGCCCACCAACGCAAATAACCCCCAAGCAAATGGCTTACCCATCTCCCACCCACCGCCGGAGTTCCTCGGTTCCGTGTAGTACTAGTACTCTACGATATCACAATTTTACGCAGCAAATTCACCCGCCTTAACCAATGATCCCGTCGCGGATAGTGCCGTGCCGCACCTACCTGAGATGGCCTCAGTGAGAACTGACGGGCAAACCCCGGATTTCGAACACGGAATTGAGTCATTTATCAATGTTGCGAGGCGGGGTAGCATGACATACTTTAGGGCTACGGCTACGTTTAGATGGATGGACGCTGTGAGATTGCCGTGGTGGGTTTTCGACGGCTGCGGAGAGTCCTCCGCTTTTTGGTTTGAGGTGTAGGGTTGGTGCAGTTCAGGAGAGGGGAAGTACTGTTGAGAAGGGATTTGATTGATGGCTTTTTGGGCCAATAGGTTAGTGCCAGAGTAGCGGGTCGCTGTGCCTACCTGCCTTGATCTCCAGATACACAACGTCACCATCGGGGCTGCCGATGATCTGAAGTAGGCGAGTGGGATCTCGCGACGTCGGAGATGGCGGGCTGGTGGGCTGGGCTTTAGTTATAAGTTGATTCAGTCCTCCCGATGGAGAAGTACTCTAACTAGGGCAGGCAGTACTTCCATTATACCGCAGAACACTTCTGACACACCTCACGATGCACTTCGCTGCTACAATCTTACCCGCCCTCGGAACACTAATTGGTAGTGCCCAAGCCATCGTAAAGGCCCTTGACCTCTCCCAGCCACAAGGAACCAGCGTGTGGACCTGCGTGCAGGGCCAATCCTTCCTAAAAGGTGTACCCCGTCTGTACCAAGAAGCCTGCGGCGTATACCTCCTCCCAGCCCCCCTTCCTCCTCTCTTACACCAAAATCTAACAAACCCTCAGCTTGGCGGTCGCATTGACCCAAACTTCATAACAAGCTACAATCAAATCCGCGCTTCAGGCATCAAAGATATCGACGGATACTTCTTCCCGTGCACGGGTTCCACACACAACTGCAAGTCTCCAGCAGCCCAAGTGAGCGAGATAGTATACTTCCTAGCCGTAAACAACATCATAGTGAAACGTTTGTGGCTAGACTTGGAACCTCCGGGTCCGGGTTCCCCATGTCAGGGGTGGAATTACGGTGCTACGCAGAATACTGCACTTGCTAGGCAGTTTGCCACCGCTATCAAGGCTACGGGATTGAAGTGGGGGATCGTGGGTTGCCCCCTGCTCTCATCCTTCTCTTCTTGCGTGCTTTCTCCGATATGGCCTGGGCTTATTTTTGTGTGGGCGTGCAGTATGCAAATGGGAATCAGTGGACGACCATGTTTGGTTCCAGGAGTGTGGACATCGCGAGTGATTTGCCACTTTGGGCCGTGCAGTGGGACGGGGTTCCTACGCTTGGGAGCGTCCATACCTTCATGGGTGGGTGGACTACGGCGTTTGCGAAGCAGTACGGGCAGAGCACTGGTGGGTGTGCACCGGCTGGGGCGTTTGATTTGAATGTTTTTACGGAGTAGACAGGGGAGTGGTGGGGCGAGTGAGCTGTTGTGGTGGAAATGGTTCTGAGAGAGTGAGCCTGAGTGGGCTCCTTGCATAGAGCTCGTCGAGATCGGTTACCCAAGAGTGTTTATTTTTCCATACATGACGAGAATCCTCCGGCAGAGCTCGTGAACCGAGATGCCATACTGGACTTCTCCCTAAGCATTTAACACAGGATTGAGAGAGAGTATTGAGCGCATGCGTATAAAATGTGAGTGATACTTGATGACTGGCACTGATTTGCACTCTCCTGAGCAACTACGGAGACCCGCGGCTCAGCCGCCCCATCTTCCATACCGTACCGACTTGGCATACCAGCATGCGCAGAGCTCCTTTCCCTACCGGTAAGCGTAAGCGCTCTCACATCAGGATCTGGAAAACCCCGAACAACCGCAGCAAAGCCCGCGGTCAGATCCAAATATGAGCATAACTGCAGAATCCTTTTCATATCACTTTTTTCAAGCACTCATTTAAGATTGTCGTCTAGGGTAGCCTATGTTCCCGATAGACATACAAGTACCGGTCCTGTGGCGATGCTTGGCCACTAGGAGACATCCCACGACCGTGAAAAACGTCGGATCTTGCGGGGAGGTTGCAGCACTTTCTGCAACCACGAGAAGGTGACGGGATCCCACTCATCCAGCGGGCCGATGGTGTACAAGTCCCCCTCTTGAAGTACTTGTACCTGAACATGCGTGTCAGATCCCGTCAGAACTTAGTATGGCCGCTCAGACGGGCATAGACACGCACAGACAATCTGCCATACAAAATTTTAATCCCTGTGTTCAGGATAGGATGGGGCTGGCGGAGATAGTGGATATCCAGAGCTTTTACGATACGAAATTTGTCAACGCCGGACCGCCCGTGGAATGGCTATTTTGGTGTTGTCCTGCACGCCTGTTGCATTGATCGGGGTTGCTCGAATCTGGTGCCGGGAAGAGGGCTACCTTTCTGTATCGAAGTACTGTACTAGCTGATTTTTAAAGTATCCGGACGCCTTGGCACCCATCAGCCTTGTATTGGCGACAAGGTGTCCAGATACTTTTGAAATCGGCTAGTACTGGTATCATACACGTACTGTAGGAGGAAGCTTTGGTGAGTTTTCCTAGTAGTTTCTGGGGAGGGAAGTCTAAAGTCACAAGTATATTAGGGGGATAAAATTTATGTAAGGGGAGTGGCATCAACACTATACTTGTAACTATACTTGTACTTGTAACGATTCCTTGGGGCTGGTTCCTACTGCTATCTTACTCATGTACCCTAGTACAGTACTTGTATGGTACTGACTTCGCTTCACCGCCGTCGGAGGAAGAATGGCGATTTGTATGGGATATTACTCTTGGCGTTTAGGAATACCCGAGTACTGGTTGGCCCTCGCTTGTCTTGGAGCTAATTGTTTAAGGTTACCGCTATCTTTCACGGGCCGTGGAGCCCCCTCCCAAGCAAGACCTTCCACGAAGCCTTCATCTCCAACTGGCTCACCCGTGCATTCCCCCCCCTTCCGTGAGTGCAACACCCAACAACTGTGCACTCCTGTGCCACCATTCGCTCCCCAACACCATTAAGGCCACGAACCGATACGACGGCCAAAGGATCACAGTACCGGTAATCTAGCGAGAAGTGTTCGGAATTCAGGGCGATGGGCGAGGTTCTTTACCTTTCCCATTCCCATGTGTTGGGGGGGAAAAAAAAAAAAATCGAAACCGGACCCCACGATACGGTGCTTTTTTGGACGACGGAACAATCCACCACGATGGCAACTGTGCTCGTACTGCACGGTACCATCTCTCATTGGACCAATGCCCCCACCCAGAACTGCAGCACCCGATGCACGCTCCGCAGCTGGGTGCGGTGTGGTTGGGTTTCATTGTATTGCACGTATTCGTAGATGCGTGTTTTCTGCTCTTATTATCCCACCAACTCATTTATTACCTCTTATCTTCCCCTCCGCCCCTCCACACCCTTCGACCTTTCGTCGACCGTTTTGTTTTACTTTCAGAAAAACCAGCGAAATGGCGCTTGCACGAGGTACATGTCCAAGTGGATATAACTGGTACGTGTGTGCAAACCCCGCTTGGGAGGGTTGTTGCTCCGTGGATGCCTGCTCGGCAGCGGGTTGCCCGCCGGGCTCACAGCTCTCTGCGGACTCGTCGTCTCAGTCATCACGTCAGGGGAATTCTGGAAGTAGTGCGGGAAGTACTAGCGGTTCGGGATTGGCTAGGTCGGTATCCCCCCGACGCTCGCAATTCCCTGGACATTATTGACGCGTATGGCAATCCGGGCAGTAAGAAAACAAGGACCGTTACGGGACCGGTGGGGGCATCTACTATCACCGCAACGACGTGGGCCGACCGATCTATTTTTGATCCTGCTCCTACTCCCACCTTTGCATCTTCGACATTTGGGGCCACCTCTGCTACAGCTTCCGGTTCGCCTACTAACGCTAGCTCGGGACCAATCCCCGACGACACAAACCCCACCCCACATGCAGTCATCGTCGGGGCGGCGATTGGCGGGGCACTCATAATCCTAATAGTAATCCTAGCCATAATCCTCTGCCGCCGCCGCCGCCGAAAGAGCAAAGATTCTGCGAGCGGCCTTCTAGCTCTTGGTGGGGATCCTGAACCCCTCACCGGTGGCGGTGTTGTCGAAGGTATGTCAAACCCGACCCTAAATCTAAGCATTAACCCCCTAGTGACAAAAAGCCCTTATGGCGGAGCTCGTATAGGCTTCCTAGCCTTCTTCAAGCGCACCCGCCCTGTACCCGCCGGTAAGGCTACAACAGCGCAAACTGGCTCCCCCTCCACGACATACACCGAACTCCCCTCCCCGAGTTTTCCTCAATCTTCTCGACACAATAGTATCATACCCGGTTTCGCAGAACTCGCTTCGCCGCCAATGTCCTCCGTGTCGGAGTTGTCATCTGGGGACCCGGGGGTGTACTCTAGCACGAACGTGTCCACCGCTTCCACAGGCGCCGTGGTGTCGCGTATGCCGCACGAGACTTTACGAGGCGGAGACAGGCCTGTTATGAGACCGAATATGACGCCCCATAGGAGGGAGGGGAGGAAACATGTACTCTCATGGCAGAGTCTTGAGCCTGGGAATGGGTGCTGAGTTGGTCGTATGTGGGCTTTCGGTTTATCTCTATTCTTGTGGACCATGTATTTCTTTTTCTGTTTCGGGAAAAACGGTGGGAGCAGTAATGGGTATTTGGTGCAATGGGTTGGCGTTTTGATGGGTATGCTTGGGGTTTAATGGGTGGTGTGGCACTAGGTTAGGGTGCTAGAGTATATTCTTGAGATCCTGTTTGCCTATCGTTGCCTTCAATATATGAACGGCGGTATCTGTAAATACTAACCTCTCCCAACATCCTCTATCCATATCTCCTGCATCTGTGCCGGCCGATTGTAATCGGCCTTCATGCGACCCCCTCTCCTGTCCTCTGCAGCGCATCCAGTTTTTGTTCGGAATTGTTCTCCCCACCGTCATACCCGATCCGTCGGATACAGTTTAAGCCACAAAACATTGGCGAGCAACCATGAAGCAATGCTCTAACTTACTGCTTGAAACTTCTCAACACCTAATGCTAGTATTCCTTTTATTTGGTCAGTCTGTCCCCACTATTCAGCACCAGTGCCAGTACCACCGTACAGCCTCCAGCAATCGGGACTCCTCCGCCCGCTCTCCTCACCAACTAACTTAGTCAACCATCCATCCCTTCATGCGTCTTGATCGATGACCCAGGACCACTAACCCGATCCACTGTTTAAAACCACCGGATATCGCTGTCCACTCCGCACGCAGTGCCGTCATAGGCTAGACCACTAACAGGATATGCTCATAAGGTATCCCCCTCCCCCTTCTTGGAGCCCGAAGCGTACGCAATGTCGACCCTCGAGACTCAAAAAAAGACCCAGGCTGCTGTCGGCTTTTTTGACAGGTCTATTCGGCGTAAGAGGAATGGGATTATCAAGAAGTGGGCTGGTATGAGTATGTTTATCCAATCCGCGCATGCTGGGCTTCCGAGCGGAGTGAGGGAAGGAGGAAAGGAAACGGGGAAGGCTGATGGGAGATGGTAGCATTATTAATTGGAGTATTTATGCTGGCTCTTCTATCCCTCTGTACGATCCCAACCTATCGCCAGGCTTCCCGCATCTACTGACAACAAGTGCAATGCGGCGTCAAAGTCTGGGGCGTCCTGTCACGCACTTACCAAAACCTCCCCGTCCTAGGCGTTATAGTGGTGGACTTTGACTCCCCAACTCACGAAGCTGCGCTCATCGGTCCAGCGGTCCTGCGTGCCGCCGAAAGCCGGAATAATCTTCGACCGCCACGTTTAGGGTACATAGTCAAGCCCCCGGACGAATACCCTGATGGGGAAATGCAAGTTCGCAGGGTTGTGTATGAGCAAGAGCACTGGGCTGCTATATCCATCACTCGCAATGCAACAGGGAGGTTAGAAGATGCACTGAGGAGCGGGGATGAAAGCTTTGATCCTGACTCCCTTGCTGAGATTGTCTTTGCCGAGGCGAGGGATGAGAGCGTTACCAGAAATTGTTTGCCCTTTTTTTTTTTTTTTTGATACTTCTGCCTTCAAAGACCGGGGTAGGTTGACGAGTATATTGCGGCAGATTTGCTCCCATATTTGGACGACCTCAAGAGTGAAGTCGTGCGTGGGTTTTCGGAAGTTTGGATACCGAAGGCCGTGCGCGATGAAGGCTTGAGGAGGAATATGGTCAGGGTGCCTTTGGCGGTGAATCCTGGGTTTGGATTTCGTATGGTAAATTTGAGGCCGTTTGACGTGCCAGTTGCTATCCCGGCGGTCAGTGTTGGGTTGTTATGTATTCCCCCCTCACCCTCCCCCGCGGTATGATGAAGTGGGTGGGCAAGTTAGTGTTGATGGTATGGACAGACCTGATCATCTTTTCCTTCTTCTCCTTCTCCTTCTACCTACCCATCCACCAAGCTTTCATAATCCCCAGTGACGGTAACTTTCCACCCCCCCAAACACCTTCACGGACAATCACTCACTAAGGGAGAAGATACGCCCCCCCTCTCCCTCCCCCAATGGCTCGTCTGGCGCCTTGCAGCAACGTTAACAACCTACTTTTTCCTCTCTCTCGCCTACTCCCTCGTCCCCCTCTCCTTCCAGATCCCTTTCTCTCGCCCTTCCCTCCCGCAAACAACACCGGGCGGGGCAAGCAGCTACAGCTTTCCAGTCTACTGGATGCTAAACTGGGTCGGGATGTCCTCCCTGGGCCTTCCCTCAGAAAACATGTCCATGGTCCTGGGCCCGCCGTGGTTCGCCCTTTGGCTGATATTCTGGGCCATCACAAACGTCTCCACCTCCTTCTATCCGCTCGTCCTCGCGCCCGGGATTTACAGGTTTGGGTATGCGTGGCCGCTGCATAACATTGTGGAGGCCACTCGGAGCATTGTATTTGATGTCAAGAGTGAGATTGGAAGAGTCTTCGGAGTGCTGTTTGCTTGGGTCTGCGTCAGTGTTTTGCTGTTCCCGCTCTGTGCGCTGGTCGCGAGGAGGAGGATTGAGCGGGGGAGGGGGAAGGAGGAGATGAGGGTTAGGGAGGAGGGGAATGGAGTGCCTAGGTAGATTGGGAGCAGTGATGGAAGGTAAACTTTGGTAAACTTTTGGCTGTTATAAACTTGGAGAATCGGTGATCCGGTGGCGCATGCGGAATAACTTTTAATTGAGAATATAGCCGGTGAAGGAATGAACGCTATCGTGCTAGTACTTTGGTATCTGTATCTAAAGTAGGATACGTCCAAGTAGCGAATATCAAAAAGAAAAAGAAAAAAGGAGAGCTACTGGAACAAAGTAGTGAAGAATTTTGATACATGGCAATCACCAGGAGCCCCCCTGCCCCCTCCCAAAATTCAACCGCACCCCGAGCGACGACCCTCGACCCCTAACCACCGACCTAACCACACCGCACCCAATCTCTATCCCACTGATCAAGCGCAAAAACTCTATACCAGAACCCTGGTTTCCAGATCCTCAACTCAACTTCCACCCACTGGTGTCGTGTAACTTGTATGATATCACACAGGATAAACCGCAAATTTACTCGTGATAAACTCGTCAAATACCTACCATACACACCTGCCCATCCACCAGACCTAAGGAGTGGATCTGACATTCGAGGTCGCACCTCAACCTCGACGAGCATTCAAGCCAAACCCTGGTGAAGTGGCACTTTCCATCATACGTATCTCCAATTGAGGCATGAAACTCCAAGGCGTGATATGATAATCGTCCAAGCTGCTCCGTCGTGTCTTGATGTCTCGTCCGTTCGAATGGGGTGATTTGGGAATCCTGTTACTAGACCTTTCCTTTGGTCTGGGAGTTTGCTATTCTACTTTGTTACTTCCTGCCACCGTTTTCATTGCCGTGGGAGTTCCCCCCGGCCGCTTATCCCTTCGCTCCGGTCGCGTCTCCAGGGGAACTGAGTAGCGCTCCCGTTCGAATGGGTGGCAATGGGTCGCTCGCCGGCTGCATTGCTTGAAGTGGGGGAGGTGGGTGAGTAGGGTAGAGTCGGTATGGGGCAGGAGGCAGAGCACGTATGATATCGTATTACCGGTATCATACTTGACTTCAACTAGAGTGGCCATCGAGTGTTGAGTTCATGTGGGGCTTCACGAAGGCAAAGTTCCGGGATCGCAACGCTCCAAGGTTGAAAATGTAATGTCATCTGAGTTAGCAATATCGTATCTTCCCTTCTTTCTCATCTATAAGACGCATGCCCCCGTTTCTTCCCGCAATGTATGTGTATCTTCTGTCCTGTAAAAAATAGAAAAGATAGGAAAACGCCAGTGGAAAGAAAGACCCAAATTCCGTGGTATGAAGAGAAATGCAATCCGAAAACTTAAGAAAAAACAACGTAAAAAGTAGACCATGTAATGCAGGTTTTTCACACATCTAATCCTTATCCTATGACTTCTAGTCCGTTCCTAACGATCGATAATGTTACAGTAAACCCGTCGGCGTTCCGTTCGTTCTAGACAACAATTCCCCTAGCTCTCCATCCGCTAGGTGCTTGCCATACGACAGTCCATCCCACCAACGCACAAGCGACACTCACTGCCATGACCATGAACGAACCGCTGTAACACTCTTTGCCCCAGCACACGCCGTGGCTGTTGGAATAATGACCGTACACCCAGGCAAATATCGAACCAAATACTGTTGCGCCAACAGCAGGAGTCATGGTGACGATTCCCCAGTTTGTGCCAAAGTTTTCGGTTCCCCAAACCACACTGACGATGGTAGGGGCAAGGCAGAATACTGCACCATAGCCGGCGCCAATAGACGAAGAGACAATCCAAAAGTTCTCTCCATGCTCCTGGACATACCCGAGAGAAACATAGAGGTTACCAAGCAACATAAGGAGTGCAAATGAGAATAGTAAATACATCCTCGAGCAGCGTGGGAATTTTCGGAGAGGAGAAGGGCAGGAGTCGGATGCAGGAACAAGGGGGGCAAGGTAGTCTGAAAGAATTCCCGCCACGACACGTGCGATAGTAGAAGTGGCCGCAACGATTGAGACATGAGTTGCAGGATCAATGGGGTTTCTGGCCTGGGAAACTGTGGACGGCGGAGGATATAGAGTTGTAATCAAGGTCCCCATCTAATCCCTGTTAGTCATTCGGCCGATAGGGGGAGTGAAGGAGCGTACATTATTGATAAACGCTTCACCGGGTCCCGTCACAAGAAACACTCCAGCGGCAAAAAGCCACATTGTATGGTCAGTGAGAAATTCCCGTGTCGCCTTATTGATAAATTGTCGCCTCCACGACTCTTCCTCACCCACAGCTGCTTCCCCGGTTGTACCATAACCCTGGGCGCCAGAGCTTTGCCCCCCCTCCAAGAGGCTTTCTCGCTCTTCGGTTTTAGGGGTTTCCTCGCCAATCTTAATAACCCTCAATCCCAATGCACCAAGAATACCGATAACCAGCAAGAAGGCGGAATAAGCCGCGAAGATTGTAGGAATCGCCGGCTCTCCAGTAGTCTTATCAGTGAATACTCGACCAACAACCTGTGATTGCCACAAGCTACTCAACCCAAATGCTGCGATGGGCAAGCTTAGGGCTAAGCCTCTGTTGCCGGTGAAGTTCTTGGCTGAAGTTGTTACTCCAGCAAAATACATACTACTAGTGCCCATGCCGATAAACACGAACGCCAATACCATGACCGGGTATGGGAGTTGATTCACGAAAGCACGCGATGCAAGAAGATAGGCTGGGCCAAAAAAGGTGGAAGAGAGCAAGCTGAGTTTAGCGGGCCCGTAAGCATCGCAAATGAAGCCGAAAATAGGGACACTGCGACGGATTGGTCAGTGGGAGCACCGAGCCTGGGGAAAGGATCGCGAACACTCACGGTAGATACATCCCGAGCTCGCCCGCGATGGAAATGGCGTTTACTTGCATTTGCGAATACCCGAGTCTCCGCTGGAACACAGGAGCCCAGAGAGAGAACAGTAATATGCTCCCGGCGCACAAACTGCCCCATTCCACGCGTCAATTCAACTCAACAACCAGAACAAGGAGAGAAAGCCGGGCCCACACACCAATTCACAATAGCGCAAGCGAAGGATAGCCATTTTATTAATGCGTGTCTCCAGTCGAGAGAGTTATTCGAGCGCGCGAAATCAACCGATGGGGCCGGAGCGGTGTAATGTTTGCGGTTTGGGTCGGGACCCCGCGATGTGGAGGGCGGAGGTAGGGGGCTATCGATCATGATCCAAGGGCTGGAGGAAGCAAGCGAGGGGGCAGAAGGAGGGATGAGAAGATGTGAGGAAATGCGAGAGGATAGAGGGAAAAGGGGGGGATGACGCCGTCCGGGATTGGGTAATTATGATACCGGTCCTTAGCTGGGTTGCCAGATGCGCTCTCGACAATTCTACTCAATTCAACTGCCGTCCACCGTGTCCAAGATGGCGCAAAGGTCGTCTACCCCATCCATAGATAGACAAGACAACCTCGTCTTTCACCGTCTTCGCCCTGTCCGGGAGGGACCGGACGGCTGGCAGCACTGTTCATGCCGGGTATGGAGGTGTGCGAAAATTGTACGAGTACGTGGAGATTCTATGTGAGACACTAACCGTCAGCAGCTTTGTTGGACTTGAGCTATCACTCGGTCTCGTAATTCTCCTTCATTCCCAGTCAACAAACATCCTGCTGTCTGGTTGTGTTGAGCTCGCAGTGGGCTTGAGCAGGGTCAGGTTCGCTCATGCTCTACCCTAGTCACCGTACTGTATTAGAAGGTTTGATCACCACCTTCTACAACACCTCGGAGGCTCCATAACTTAGTCAATATAAATGGGATCAGCGGAAAAAAAAATTCACACCAAACGAACAACTACCATCTATGAAACCACCCTGAGTGTGTGAGCTCTGGCTATCCCTTTGCTTGTTCCCGAATTCATAGCTTTTGGGCGTGTGAACTATTACTAAAGTAGGAATATAGATCGCCTGGTGTGGGAGAGAAGGGGGTAGGAAATGGACCCTACTTGGGCCCAGGGATGGTCGATGGGAGAGGGGAATGGCTGGGGCATAGATTCAAGGTTCTCTTTTTCTTATAGGTCATCATGTTCACGACTTGAACTCGTATATTGGGCCAGATAGGAGGTCGGTAGCCAAAGTTTTCAGAGTTTTCTAGCCTAAAACAATCTCATACCATCATAGCCCTAGCTGCCTCAAAGCTCGGAGAGCCATTCCAGCCTGAGAACGGGGAGCATGGTCCTATCCACCATTCCCCCCTCCCCGATGGCCAACTCACCATTGCTCAGTCTTCGCTGCGGCGACTATCTCGTGGTTCTCGACAAACTCTCTCACAACAATCCCGATAGGCTTTGATTGGAAACCTATCCACTCCGAGAAGGGCGCCCTTGCGAATACATTAAGGGACAGTAGCACTTCCTTGCCCTCCGTACGTACCCCCTGCAATCCGGAGAATATCCTTGCTATGGGTGTGCCCGTTTTGTAGAATGTGTCTGGCAATCTGGAGCCCTGCCTGTTGGAAATCGCGAGGTGCTTCTCGGCATGCTCTCACGATAGTTTGTTTGTATAGTCTTGGGAACGCGCTTTGCCTTCGCGCATGCTTTTTTGGCTTTCGGGAAAGCATGTGGGCTGCGGGAATGCGCAGAAGTTTTGGATCAATGCATCCGCCGGAAGGAAAGCGGAAAGGCTGTGAGGAAGGCGGGAAAGTCGATGTCAGGAGGCTATGGCGAGTGGGAGTTTGTCTTTCCTTTGTCAGCATGGGAGTCGGAGCAAGCGGAAGGGGAGGCATAGGGGGAATAGCATGGACATGTGCGGTAGTCCATGGAAGGAAAGAAGGACTTGGTTTGTTTTTGATATACACTCCTGTCTTTACCGTTAATTGGGGGAGCATGTGTGGTGGAGATTTTCCCCGCTCTTGAGTTGCGCGATGGTTTCGTGTGTGAACGCTTGGCGTTTCGTTTCGCTGTTTTGCCGTGCGCTATCTCGCCGTCTCGCCGTTCGTATCACTGTCGCCATCGTCTCCGCCGATTCCACGTTTAACACTGCCTTCTCGAGCTTATATCTAGTCTCCTGTAGCAATTCGACTCTGATATCCATAAGGAATCATTGGCGAGAGGCAACTCGACAGTACTTTTGCATATGCGGCCGAGTTGTGGTCGCACACCCCAAGCCAGACTTGTTCCATGCAATTAGAGAGTTTGCGCAGGTAGACCTAGGTGGGAGTTATCAACGATGTCACTAGGGGTTGCCACTCGCATGAACAGCCCATCAAACTCCCGGCAATTGTTGAGTTTCTTAAATTCCATGTATTTAAGAGGTCAATCCATCAGCCAATTCTTAACTTTCATGAAGTTTCTCTTCTCAGGATTGTCCTTGAGAAGAATAGCTACAAAATCATACCTGAATAGAGGCATAAAAGTGCAGTTCAAGTGGGCATTTGTGGTCCTCAATTCCAGGTCCGATTTTCGGGTTTTTACACCTTGACCAGGTGGGACCAAAGAACCAGGTGGCCAAGCCTTATTGTTAACTTATATTAACACCACCTAGGTCTCACTGCGCAAACTCTCTATTGTTGAGCACACTGCCGGTAGTCCACATGAAGTTAGATAAGGTCTTTGGTATGGTAGTGGGTAAGCGGCCAGCCAATCATCTCCAGTCTCGCCATGATGACACCTACCGCACCCGTCCGACAATACCGGTATGTACCAGTCGGTAGTGTGAAAGAAAATTATTAGGGTAGAGAAATCCAAAAAATGCCTGTTACCCAATCGCCGCTCGTCACAGACTGTCCCTGGCACACCCACATTGGCATTTGTACTCGAGTACAATACTGCGAGTAGATTTAGTACCGGTATCATACCGTACTAGAAGCACCTTCTCGGCAGCATCACACTACTAGTAATCTCCATTGGCCGGGTGAGCATTGCTGTTATTTAGATTTAGTGGATAACTTAGCGCGGCCCAGCAGCAATGTTGTACTCGAGTATTTCGCAGGGGATCAAAGTAGTTCCCGTTGCTTCTGGGCAGCATCAGGGAATTTTTGTCACCTAACTTAATAACGGCATTTGGCGTACGAAGTACAACTTCAACTCGGCCGCACAAGTCGATATGAGGGAGGAAACCTACCTTTTCGAAACGCTTCCCCTGGTCAAGGTGACTTGCGTGAGATCACCAGCCTCGAGTACAGTCGCACCCCGTTGTCCCGGACCTCACTCTCCCGGATTATTCGTTGTCACGGATAATTTTTCAAGATTTGGGCGAGCTACATAGAAATACCCTTCACTGTCCCGGATATTGGGGGGTTTTTGGACAGGATGCAAATCCAGATATTTCTAACTCCTGCTCACATACAAAATATATTCACTGTCCCGGATTTCTCCCCAATCCAACCCTAAATTCTCACATCATAGCTGCTCAAAGGCATAATTGATGCCATTTGTGGTCCACCGGGTAGGCACACAAGTGAAATGTTCCCCCTCATCTGAGCCTGCACTATTGTCTTCCCAACCAGCAATCTCTTTACCGCCAGGGATTTCCTCCCCATTTTCGGATTCCAAATCTAAGGAAAGCTCTTGTAGTTGACTAAGCCTATTATAAGAAGGCAAGACTGATCGGGAGCGGGTGATGGGGCCTTGAAGGGATGGATGAAAATACTGTGAGAAGGATGATTGCTTTGTTTGTCGACTTGTTCAATGTCTAAAAATCAAATGAGTAACTAGAAAATCAAATAAGTGGGAAACAAACTTGATAAGACATTTCTTTATTTTTTCTGCCTGACTGACAAGCTTAGAGACAACAAGTTTAGCTATCTTAGGATCTGGATTTGGTAGATGGGTGACAGGAAGAGATTGGTAAAAACGATGAAGCTCAGTAATGTATTGAATAGCAGTCGCAGTAGAGATAACTGGTAATGGTAGAGGAGTAGAGGTTTGATGCTTGGAGGCATTATCTTCACTATTATTATCAGTAGTCTCTGATAAAAGAAAGCTTCCATTGAGCTCAACAGTGGACCTTTCAAGAAGCCCATTTCTGATTTCTTGCTCAATGATCACTGCTGAATCTGGGAGTTGAATGAATGATGAGGACTGAGTAGCTGACTTGGTATGATTGTGTTACACATAGAAGCGTAATCAGTGCAGCATGTGACTAAAATGCATAAGGTCACGTGTTCGACTCCGGGCCCCGCCACAGTATTCGTAGCGCTAAGATATTAGCGCACGATACGATAAGGCATTTATGCAGCCTGCTCCGCGGAGATACGAGGCATGCGACCGAGGGGTTTTCGCTGGATAACATAGAAGGAGCTCCGCTCTATAAGATAAGACTTAGTTGGTTTAGATTGGTCGGTTAGTTATGGAGCTACGACCTCTGCAAGTCTATATGCAATTACAAGAAGTAATATGCATGTCCCTACAGCTCGCGTAAGCTAGAGTCATCCGGAAGACCTAGTTATGATTAGTTATCAACTACTCACTGGTCGAGTTAGTTATCTTTGTCATGCACTCTAAGCTATGCACATAGAAGAGTCATTGATAAGTCCTTTGACGGAGCTGATCACTCCACTCAGAAAGAGAGCGGAGAAATTAGTCTTCAGGGTCAAATGGAGTTCGCACTCCTAAGACACTGAAGCGTTAGTATGGCAGATACATAGTCAGTAAAGGATTGTAAGTAGGCCGCGACCACCCAGACGCGGAATATAAATATCGAGGTGCCTCCCGAGCTTTTAAGTCATCCT
>LN891246.1:49157-61436 GCA_900010015.1 Tuber aestivum
TCATAGCTAGCGCTCCATATGCCTTTTTGTCCCATAAACAAAAATTTAAATGAGTCAAACAAAAAAAAAACAATCCCGAGCTTTTAAGTCTGTCATCAGCGACCGGAGAAGAGATCTTATCAATATATTCGTTCTACTTTACTTTTATCTTTACAAGCCTTCTTGACTATCTCCGAGACAGAAGATTACAGGGCCTAGTGTATACTTGCTTGACCTCAGAGTTACCTACCCCCTAACAGATTGCTATCGGTAATGAAGTCTTCGAAATACTCATCGAAGTTTTGGTAGTCTGAGTTGCCTAGCTCCCAGAGTACCCGGAATACACCTAGGCAGGCTGACCGCTGCTCAGCAAGAAAGTCTGCTTCCGTTGAGAAGGCTGCAGATAGAACAGAAGCTGTTACTGCTGTAGCTCCAGTAATATCGGCCTTTCTCCAGCAGTTTTGAATCGTTTCCTGAGTAATACTATCCTAGGCCATAGCAATAAGAGAAATTGCTTTTAAGATGTCAATTTTTTCTGGGGTTTCACTAAAGTCATTAAATCTTTCTACCATATATTCTGCATACTGGCATCGGTAGGCTGCCTTAAAAGCTTTAATTATTCCCATATCCAATAGCTGCAGGTATGCAGTTTTGCAAGGAGGAAGAAAGATAAGTGTAAGATTGGTAAGAATGGGAGGAGTTGGCCCAGTATAATCAATTGGTGGTTTATCCAGTGGTGGGTAGGAGGGGCAGTTGTCAGATATGAGGGCAATATGGCGATGCTGGATACACATCTCATTATTCAATGAATGAAGAAACTCATACTATAATCCACTTAGTATCCAAGCCCATTTGTTGAACCTGTAGAAGACTGGTAGATTGGCTATATTGATGTGGTTTTGTCGAAAGGCATTTGGTGTTCGAGCTCTTCCTATTACCCAGAGCTTTCTCTTGTCCGTACTGGCCTGGTTGACAATATGAAAAGTTGTGATCTGGGTCTTTTGGTCCTTTCCACCTTTCAGAGTCTTGTTCAGTGTGAGTCGTACATTAGGTGAGTTAGGCTATTTGTTGAATACTAGACCACTCTTATCTGCATTGTAAATATCTTAAGGACTAAACTGTGAGAGCTGTTGAGCTAGAGTGGCACGATTACTAGGAAGATCGCTTTGATCAATCTCTGCCGAATGACCATGTCGAACAAGCCTTCCTATCTGAAACCGTGACTTGAACCGATAAAGCCATCCAGAAGAAATATCACAATGCTCATAGCTCTCATCCACTTCTCGCTCTACCAGCAGTTTCATAATCACTTTAGATTGAGCATATACAGTCACTAGACATAAGTCTTGGTGAAAGCTTAGTCAGCAGCGCTGAGTGAAAATAAATACCACCACTCAGGCTTCAAAGAAATATCACGTACACAGTACCGGTCGCGTTACACTACCATCCAAACAAAGCTCACAATACGTCCCAAAAGAGTAAATCCATCCTGGTATAAGCCTAAAACAGCACGCCGAGAGCTCACAAACGTCAAAAAGGGTATGATTATTGCTTTTTTCTACACCTTTCAGACTATATCCACTGTTGCACACCTAATTGGTCGCCCTTGGTCCACTGTACGGAATTTTCTAGCGAGGGCATGTGAGTGAGGATCAATTGAGAATGCCCCCCGATCTGGAAGACCCACCCTCCTGAGTCGCCGAGAAAAATGCACCATAATATGTGCTGCCAAGAATGATCCTGCGATGACCGTTTGGAGTTGCGCAACTGGTATGCACCACATGTTTCTATTAGAACGATCGATTGGGTGCTTTGTGAGGCCAATGTGCGCAAGTGGCTTGCCCAGAAGCGGCCAAAATTAAAGGAAGAGCACACTAGGGCTAGACTTGCATAGGCGATGGAGAGGAAGGAGTGGACAATTGACGATTTTCGAGGGATCCTCTATAGCGATAAGTGTACGGTTCGAAAATCTGCAGATCCTCGGCGCATTTGGGTGTTCTGGACCCCTCAGGAGAAGTGGAAGGTTGATTGTATTCAGCCTAGGGCAAAGGCAAATGAAGTTGGGCTTATGGTTTGGGGCTGCTTTCGGGGGAAAAGGCGGGGTCCATTGGTCTCAATTAGGGAGGCTCGGGTAGACAGACATGTCTATATTGGGGTGCTAGAGTCTGTTTTAGGGCCTATTATGGAAGGAATGGCTGAGCACCTGGAGGTTGAAGATCTATTGTTTCAGCAGGATAATGTGAGAGTTCATATGGCAAAGGACACCTTAGCCTGGCTGGAAGAAAACGGTATAGATCTGGAAGATCATCCACCCCTCTTACCTGATCTGAACTCCATTGAACATGCCTGAGTAGAGCTTAAACGGCGACTCCACAAGCAGTATCCCGATATTCTAGACACTAGGAGGGGTCCTGAAAAGGTACGGGATAGGTTAGCTGAGGTCTTACCCCATGTATGGGCCACTATCTCTGATAGCTTCTTTGAGAAGCTCTGGAAATCGATGCCTTCTTGGATGGCTGCAGTGATTGAGGCAAAAGGGTGGTATACGAAGTACTAGTAGTTGTATTTAATATGTAATATATTTTTCTACCATTGTTCCTCAGTTGCGCAATACCCTCCCTGTGCACAGACAGTGTCCCAGATGGCGCAATCACTAAGACTTATGTCTAGTGACTGTATAACTTCATCAGTTACTGATACTAAAAAAATCTCAGCTGCATCAATCCAGATGGATAAGAGGTGCTCTAGGATTGGAAAACAAGAAGCACGATTGTTCTGCTTACTGGCACAAGGACCTAAAATATTATTTTCTATTATCTACTGCCTCTTTAACTATTACAACAGGGACTGTGCAGAAATATAAATACTGGACCAAACAGACTTGGACATGGATATAAAATAGCAACATGGGATAGAGTAAATCTTACCAGTTGAAGGACCTTCAGCAACACTTTTCTCCCAGTTCTTTAAGTGATTTGAAAGACTTTGAATTGCCATATATCGTGCATCTGGTCACTGGGGGTATTCCTCAAGCACGGCAAAGCTGGAAAGCTTTAATTTCGGGTATTTTTGCCACAAGCAACAGAGCTCATATTTCTGATGTGGTGTTAGGCCCAGCTTTTGTAGTGGGTTCTGCTTTTTGGTTCTGTAGGCAAGTTTGGCTGGTGGCATCGTGTGGTCTCTGAGTTGAGTTGATCGTTTGCAGAAAAATCCTCTTCTTCGAGGTCATCAGTTGTAATGATGTCCTTTTACTTGCCTCACTGGCCTTCCACTCTTTGCCTCGCTGGCCTTCCACTCTTCCCCTCATTTAAGCCATATGCGGAATAGCTCAGAGTCATGTCAACACAATTATCACTCACTTTTCAGTTTCTTTAAGCATGATTTTTATCACTCATTTCACTGTCCCGGATGCTTTACTGTCCCGGACGGTCAGGTCAGATCCTGATTTTGGCCATCCGGGACAACGGGGTGCGACTGTACTAGTACGAGTACATTTCTGGGCTTAGATATCGCTGAGCGCCATACACCGTATAGGGCTAGCATGATAAATTATGAGCCAACTACGGCACTTGCCAAAATTAAGAATCCGTCCCCATGGTGTAACCGCCAGTACGAGTACTAAGGGTATTCAAAGTTAAAATCAAGAATTTTGACATGAAAGTAAGGGGCAGACTTTGCATGAGTGGACTTTCAGAACTAGCCAATTGTATTCACTGGAGTAGAGTAAGATGTCTGAGTACTGCGGACGGAGACAACGCGATAATCATCATAGTAAGCTACATTAGTCTAAACTAAAGTAGAATATTTACAACAATAAATAGAAAGTAAATTAGGAAGAAATAGAAATAGAAAACATAGGCACAAAGGGGGTGCGATAAACTTAGACATGATTCATACCACAACTGGAAGCCAGAAAAGATGTCACGCAATACCGGTGATCATGCAATTTGGACAAGAGAAGAGACTGAGCAGTTGATTGGATGGCTGGAGGAGCCTGAAAATCTACAGAAAATACGAAAGGGATCAGGAGTCAGCAAGCGACAGATTATTACAGAGATTGCCACAAGAATTCCAACAAAGCCAACGGTAAAGGTTGGATACAAGTACAGCAACCTACTCAAATCCTATCGAGAGGCAGTGAGGTTGAATAGTCAATCAGGATAGGGGTTGACAATGGAGGATATATCTGAGGGCAAGAAAGTACTACGAGGTAAGTGAATTCATAATCAACCTGAATTTATTAAGTTAAATACAAAATGAAAATATATTATATAACATGAAACAAAAAAGTTGAATCCATACAGAAAAGAAATAATGAAGCTAATAAAAGATAAAAATAAAATTAGAGAAACTTCTATCACGATGTTCATATTTCTTTCGGTTCGAAGTGATATTTGGTGATCGACCAAATATCCATCCCCCCACTGTCTTTGACTCAGGTTTAAGTCAGCAAGATACGGCACAAGCAGCAGAGCAGATGGTTGCCGTAATGGGGGGTGATACTACTAGGTGGATAGAAGAGGGAGAAGGAGAAACAGATATGAGGGAAAGAAATATAGAAGGAAGAAGGGAGGAAGGAAGGGACATGCTCGGAGAAGAGAGGCTTGAACGGGAGCATTGGATGGAGGAAGACGTTATGGTTGGTGGGGATGAGGAAGGATTGGTTTTCCTATCACAGCAGTCAGTACTTGGTAACAAGAGAAGTAAGGAAAGAGAAGTAGAAGAAATAGGAAGTAAATGTGATTGGAGAGAGGAAATAGTAGAAGAAGGGACAGGAAGCAGAATTAGGGGAGAGGGTAGTAGTCTAGGTCCGGAGAAGGATATAAGAGAGCGGGGATATCAGGAGACTGTTGGAAGAAAAAGGTCAGCAAAGACATCTGAGCCGCAAAATAGTCAACAAGCTTCCTCTTCAGCAATCAAACCTCAAAAAAAAAGACGATTTCTGCAAGTTTTAGAGGATGAGGGGGAGGAGGAACCGGGAGTGTCAGGGCGAGGTAGTACTAAGAAAAAGAAGGATGAAACACTTATTGATGCTGTTACAATTTTAGCTTCTGCAAAAAGTACTGGAGAAGCTCAAAAGTTTGATTTTTTAAATCGACATCTGCAACAGCACAGTGAATTAAGGAGAGAGGAGCTAGAATTGGAAAGAGAAAGATTAGCAATTGAGAAAGAAAGGGCCAAAACAGAACAGCAGTGGACAGAATTCATGATGCTTCAATTACAAGCATCAATGAAATTGAATCAACAAACTCAGAGTTCTGAATGATTATTTCAACAAATCTCTACGTTCCGCATAACTTACCATCTTGCCCTCTCACCTCCTCACCCTCTCACCTCCTCGCCCTCTCACCTCCTCGCCCTCTCACCTCCTCGCCCTCTCACCCCCTCGCCCTCTTGTCTCCTTGCCATCTTGTCTCCTTGCCCTCTTGTCTCCTTGCCCTCTTGTCTCCTTGCCCTCTTGTCTCCTTACCCTCTTGTCTCCTTGCCCTCTTGTCTCCTTACCCTCTTATCTCCTCGCTCTCTTGTCTCCTCGCCCTCTTGTCTCCTTGCCCTCTTGTCTCCTTGCCCTCTTGTCTCCTTGCCCTCTTGTCTCCTCGCCCTCTTGTCTCCTCGCCCTCTTGTCTCCTCGCCCTCTTGTCTCCTCGCCCTCTTGTCTCCTTGCTCTCTTGTCGCCTTGCACTCTTGTCGCCTTGCCCTCTTGTTGCCTTGCCCTCTTGTCGCCTTGTCCTCTCATCTCCTAGCCCTCTTGTCCCCTCATCCTCTTACCTCCTCGCCCTCCTACCCTCTTATCCTCTTGCCTTCTTACTACCTTACCTCCTTACCCTCTTACTCTCTTGCCCTCTTGCCTTCTTGTCCTCTTATCCTCCTACACTCCTAACCTCTTACTATCTTGTTTTCTTAACCTCTTATTATTTTACCCTCGCACTCTCTTATCCTCTCACTATCTTGTCCTCTTGTCTCCTTATTATCTCACCTTCTTACCTATTCTCTTACCTTTTTGCCTTCTTCTTCACTTAGAACCTGTTTGGCAATAACTGTTCTGTTCTGTTCATATATACAAAATGGCCATTCATGAATAGAGCCACAAGGCAATTTGTATGGGCGAACGGAATGGAACGGTTATTGCCAAACAGGCCCTTATCTTTTTGTCTTCTTGCCTTTCTGCCTTCTTGTCTTCCCACCTTCTTATCTTCTCACCTTTTTACCGTTGTACCTTTTTGTCTTTTTCCTTCTCTGAATTGTCTTCTCTCCTTCTCTCCTCTTCTTTTCTTTCTCCTTTTTTCTTTTTATTCTATTTTCTTTTATTCTTCTTTCTTTATTTTTCTATCTCTAAGATTCTCTCTTGTTTTTTTCTTTTCTTCTTTCTTTCTTCCAACTTTTTTACTCTCTATTATCAATTTTTATTATTCGCTTATTGCATCATGTAGTCTTAGTTTAATTTATTTCAAGTCAAATAATACTACAAATGAAATTGATTTCTTTTTTATTGTTCAAAGAAGTGACTTCTCATACGATTCCTCCATTCCAGCCCAGCCTGCCTCTCCCCCAATAATTCTAATGGCTCATCCACCTCCTCCTCTCCTAAAATATCATACTGTCTTTCCCTTTCCAAAATCCTATCCTCCAGCTGCCATCCTTGATCATCCTCATAGTCACATAGAAAGTTATGAATTACAATACATGCAGTAATACAACAAACAACCCGTCCAAGATCAGACTTGCCACGAATGTAAACGGGTAAACCACGAAGTGAATGTCAGCGGTTTTTCAAGACACCAAAGGCATGTTCTATAGTAACCTGTGCTTCTGCTAATCGTTGATTGAACTCCTTCTATCCTCCTCTTGTTCGGCTCGCTAACGGCTCTTTGTAGGGAGTCATGCACCTCCCTGTAATCCGATAGGCTTTATCTGCTAGAATGTACTCATGCGGTTGTGAAAAGAACATATTTGGCCTTGTAAAAAATAGGCTTCCACAAAAGACTGTCGCATCTCCAACCGATGCTGGAAACCCACAAGAAACATAGGTAAATTGTCGGTTGCTATCGCTTATCGCTTGTAGATTAAGGCCATATTGCTTCTTTCGATTAAAATAGCTCTCACCATGGAAAGAGGAAGTATATTGCAGCATAATATCGGTACCATCAAGAAATCCAACACAACCAGGAAAGTGACTTTGACGTTTAATATTACTTCGTATTGTTCAGAATTCAATGGTTCCCGGCATGGGCCATCGGATATATCGTGAACTGAGTCGGACTAGGGCGATAATACAGCAATTACAGTACAGGTATGCTATTCCCTCTCCAATTCCTATTTGTGCAGCTGCTCTGACCGTTGAGTTACCAAATGATCCTAAAAAATACAATGTCATTGCTAATTGAATAACAGGTGACACTTGAGGATTGCACAAATTGTTTCGAAAGATTGGATCATCATGGACTAATGCAACTAAAGCATTGAAGGACTCGCGAGTCATTTGGAAAAATGAGAGGAAGCGATTGCTCAACATTGAGTATATTTATTTTATTTTAAAATCTGTTTTCTTCTATTGATATTCAAGTTTCTTAGCATACATGATAGTTGAACAAATACTCACTACATGGTTGTTAAGAATCCTACCGAGTAGGACCTAGCGACGGGTAACGATACTTCTCTGTAAGATGATAACTCTCAGGCCTATACCTATGCGATCTAGATAGTCCAGTCCTATGACTACTATCTTGTTCGCGCCTATCTCCTTATTCTTCTTTGCAGTCCTCACTCAGGACTTAGTCATTCGACGTGGGAGGAGAAATAGTTTTCTCGCTTAAGAGGAAAGACAATTCTCAGGTTTCTTAAGATAAATCTTAAACAGCGTAAATGTAGGTTTTATTGATAATAACTTAAAGGTAGGAAATAAACAAGAAGAACGTGTGAAGAGCTAATACTAGGGGTCCTAGTGACCCTTTATATAGTAGCTCTTCACCTGGCGTGACTCATACTTATGTGTCACATGAACCTTGTGACTCATAACTATGAGTCATGCGAAATCCATCAGCCGACTCCTCTGAGTCGCTGCGCAACATACCTAAAACCAATCAAACTATAATAACCAAGTCAGGTGCGCAACTCGCGTCACCTGAGTGAAACCCATGACTCGTAAATGTAAGTCATGTGCGAAAATCATAACATCATGTGACTCACAACTGTGAGTCATGAACAGGTAAACATAATAACTTATGGCGCACCAATGGGCGTCATGTGAAATCCTAACATACCTATAGCTCGGAATTCCGAGCTATGTGAAATCTGCCTTGCTTAGTCACAGTTCGTGACAGTGGTATTGGTTCCCGGGGAGCCAGGTACCGAATACTAGATATGACCAAAATGAGGAACTCAATTCCCTCCCCAATCTCCTCATCCCATCTCTGCTAACTATCCTCCAAACCGGACATCAGATCCTCTCCTAACTGCATCACTTCTAACTCTTCCACTTGCTGCATCAACCATGGCATCTCCATTTCCGTTCCAGAAACTGCTCTTGGAGCTATTTCTGAACGAGGTCCTCCTCCCCCATTTGCTGTTACCAGCCACCCACTGTCAGGGGATCGAGCAAGATAATGAAAGATAAGTTTTAAATTATCTTCGGAATGGAGAATCTTGCTTATAGTGCTTGTGAGCCATAGGTCTTGCAATCCGGCTGTGAGTCGAGCTTTTGCAGATATCCGAGGCATTGTTGTTGTTCACAATCAACTTGCTGACAGCCTTTTTTTCTTAGTTTACATTGTTTACTCTATTTAATTTTACCTGTTACTGACCTTGAGACCGCAGTAACATGAGTATTGTCAGGTAAAGTAAAGTCATGGTAAATTAACTTTTTCTGGGTGTGCCAAGCTTACATGAAACAAGAAAGTAAGCTAAGAATTTTCACTATTTTCAACTTTGAATACCCTTACTGTTGTGAGTTATCCGGGTAAGTACGATTCTTGCGGGCAAGTGGCAGTGTACTCGAGTACTCGAGCACGGTTGTTTGTATACCGGTATTCGTAAAGGTGAAGGATACGTAGGTATCATAGGATACCTGTACTTCAAGGGGTAATTTACGGTGGGATCGGATTAGTACTTGCCTAACATTTGGGTGGGGGCTTTTCCCCCGTTAGTCACGAAGACTGTAAATTGCGGCTACCTGCACGCGGTGGGTTCGGTTTGGAAATAACGGGATTGCGAAAACCAGTTAATGCGACCCGAACTGCCAAAGGACTTGGGCTTTACCGTGTCAGGAAACCACTAATCCTTCTCCAGGATTTAGCCCCTGGGTTAGGAGATTAGCGAGCGGGAGAGTCGTACGGTGCAAATCGCTTAAAAGCTGAACTAGAGTAGAACATAGAAATTAGCCGAACCGACGCAAGCCATGCCAAGTATTCAGGTAGGCAACACTTGTGCTCACAATATAGTACTAGTACTATACAGTACCTCTTAGGAGTAGAAAAACAGCACTCATAACAAAAAGCTCATAATATCAAAAGAAAATACATGATAGCAAAGATCAAAACTCCATCTCCATGATAGAACCCTCCCCGACCTGCCAGTTCTCCTGGAAGCCAACACAGGTATACCAAAATTCCTCACTTTTGGTAATCTTGAGCCCATGATTCGCCTTTATAATCAACTAACTATTAGTGTCGCTCATTGATTGTTGAAGGAACCAAACTCTTAAGGTATGCCATATACGTACAGTGCAATAGTGTGTCAAGTTCTAGTGACACGGCGGTGGCTGCGGTAAACGGTATCAGTAAACTGTTTTGTCCCATACCGGATACCATGACAATAAGCATGAATAATTCGCTGAGTCTTTCGCCAGTACTTGACAATGAGCTGTGGGGGAACCATTTCCAAAGCTTAGGGAACCGTTTTCAGAAGTGCAGGCCATGTGTATTTACAGTTCTTCCAGGTATACAGCTTCACCCGATCCCAATGATACTCGATCCAGCTAAGCTCACAATGAAACTTAGGTAGAAAAATACAGACATGACCAGAGGCTTCAATCGCTTCCTGCAAGTGTCCCTTTTGAGCGAGAAAGTCCAGTTGTTGCGATAGTAGTTGACGAGCACAGCAGTCGATCCCATAATGGTTGCGGTCTTTTTTTAGCTTTTTCGTCATACAATCAAGGTGTAATTTTTGATTTGAAGACCATAAACCCCACTCTTCCAAGATCGCCTGTAAACCCTTTGGTTTTCCACGCCAGGCTTCTGGCACACTTTGATCATCAGGCTTGAAATTCATTTCCTGATGGTACAAGGTCACACCATCTGGTTTATAATACCAGGTATCACGTAACCTTGGCTGCTTACCTCCAGGTTCCAAGTTGAGCCTGAATGCTCGTATGGCATCGGGAGCATCACAGGTATGCGAGGTTGCATGATTGAAAATGAAGACTCCACGTACATTAGAGTTAGAAAATAGAGTCTCAAACATAGGAAGTGCTATGTTCATGGTATGATTGAACATATCATCACCATCCCACCAGGACTTTTGACCTACTTTAATATACTCTGTAGCATGTCGTATATTAGCCATAAGTCCTAGAACCCGATTTACATTCCGCAGACGTAAGCTTGCAGGCAAAGAGGCTAATGGAATCTCGGCCGGCAGTTGTAAATGTCCACATGGTAGCAAGAAGTCAGATACCATAAGTCCTTGCCCTATTGACTTCTTCCTTATCATGGTTTTGTCCTTGTGAATCCAGCAATGATGAACGCCATCATTCGAATGAAATGTACAATCATCATGAATGACAGGAATATGTAATTTCTCTCCTACAGGCAGATGCGGTAATGTCAACTACATATCCTCTCTCCAGTCAGGCATAAATGCCTGCAATCGTTCCCACTCCGGCAGGAAAAACTTTTCCCTATATTCTACAACTTGGGGCCTCTCATGTCCGTCAATGAAAACATTCTTGCGGACCTCACACCACTTAAATCCGAGCCGCTTCAGCCACCGAACTGCAGTAACACCAGTTAAACAGGTTTTGCCTGTTTCTTTTCGCCGTAAAAGTGACTGATATATCCACGATGTTCGGCTCTCTGAATCGTGAGATGATGTGTGAGTACTCCAATAGTCCGATTGTTAGGGGGTAGGTAACTCTAAGGTCAAGCGAGTATACACTAGGCCCTGTAGTCTTCTGTTTCGGAGATAGTCAAGAAGGCTCGTAAAGATAGAAGTAAAGGAGAACGAATATATTGATAAGATCTCTTCTCCGGTCGCTGATGATAGACTTAAAGCTAGGGAGGCACCTCGATATTTATATTCCGCGTCTGGGTGGTCGCGGCCTACATTCAATTCCTTATTGACTATGTACCTGCCATACTAACGCTTCAGTGTCTTTGGAGTGCGAACTCCGTTTGACCCTGAAAACTAACTTCCCTGCTCTCTTCCTGAGTGGAGTGATCAGCTCTGTCAGAGGACTTATCAATGACTCTTCTATGTGCATAGCTTAGAGTGCATGACAAAGATAACTAACTCGACCAGTGAGTTGTTATTAACCAATCGTAACTAGGTCTTCCGGATGACTCTAGCTTACGCGAGCTGAAGGGACATGCATATTACTTCTTGTAATTGCATATAGACTTGCAGAGGTCGTAGCTCAATAACTAACTGACCAATCTGAACCAACTAAGTCTTATCTTGGAGAGTGGAGCTCCTTTTATGTTATCCAGCGAAAACCCCTCGGTCGCATGCCTCGTATCTCCGCGAAGGGGGCTGCATAGATGCCTTATCGTATCGTACGCTAATATCTTAGCGCTATGAATACTACGGCGGGACCCGGAGTCGAACACGTGACCTTATGCATTCACTCACGTGCCGTACTGATTACGCTTCTATGTGTAACATTAGCTCCCTCTTCTTCAAGACTCGAGGACGAGTCTTTCTATGTTCTAAGGTAATCTATATATGGTACATTTCTATAGCCGTAAAGAAAATTCCATTTAGGACTCTATCCAGGTAGGGTGAAAAACCTATGCGCGTTTACTTGTCCACGCCTAGGAAAACCTTTCCTGATAATCCTACCTCAGCCGTGGCATTTTCGGGTTGTCTCTATGGAACTCCTCCACTAAGTCGGTAGCATGTTCAAGATGCTCCGGTGGCTCCCAGGTGTTTTTATCCTCCGAACACCCTTTCCATTTAACAAAATATTTGAGTTCTCGGATGCGTTTATTGTGTCCAGAGACTCTTTTTGTGTAGGTGAGAATTTCGCTTTTAAGGATTTTCTCGACCTCCCATTCCAGATCGCCGTCGATCTCTTCTGCGTCCTGCGGT
>LN891246.1:62485-75998 GCA_900010015.1 Tuber aestivum
GAGTTGTAGGGTGTCTCGGGCTTGTTGATGTATTTCCTTCATCCAGTAGGCATAGGTTGTTGCTCCTGGATTCCGTACTTCTCTTTCTTTCATCCATTCCGTTTGTGGATGATAACCGTAGTTGGCATAGAATGGGGTCAAACCGTGCGCTTGAGTTACCAAGTTGTTGTATGCGTGCTCGGCTAATGGTAGTAGAGAACACCAATCATCTTGATCATAGTTGACGAAACTTCGAAGGTAACCTTCTAGCACTTGGTTGGTTCTTTCGGTTTCTCCGTCGGTTTGAGGATGGTAGGCGGTTGACATCCTTCGTTTGATGTCTAGTGATGCGCACAGTGATTCCCAGAATTCTCCTGCAAACTTGGCGTCCATGTCCGAAATGATTTCAGTGGGCAACCCATGAAGCTTCCAAACTTCTCGTAGGAATGCGGTTGCCACGTCCTTAGCACTTGCGGTGGTTGGTAAAGGTATAAAGTAGGCCATTTTGGTAAATCGGTCGACAACGACCGTGATTTGGGTGTTGTCGTTCGACGCAGGAAGTTGTGTGATGAAGTCCGTAGAAATCGAGCTCCAGGCTGCGAAAGGTATTTGTAACGGTTGTAATAAACCGTACTTAGCATGTCTTGGAGCCTTACTATGTTGGCATTCATCACATGACCGAACATAGTCGTTGACCCAGTCGCTCAATCCTTTCCAGTGAAAATCTCGCGTAATGATTTCTAGGGTCTTTTCTTGTCCGAAGTGTCCGGCTACTTTGGAGTCGTGACAACCTTTCGCGATCAAGGTTCGTAGTTCTTCAGAGACGGTACATACAGCCTATTTTTGAAATAGATGAGCCCATCTTTGGTTGACCAGTGCTTAGGCCATTGTGCGTTATCGTTTCTTAATCTTTCCAATTCCTTCCTTCTGGATTCGCAATCCTCGTCCTCTCCTCCTGCCTTTTTTACCGATGATGTGAATTCTTCATGGAACTTCTTGGGGTTTGCATTTAGCACTACCCTAGTTGCCATGACCACTGATTCTTTATGCAGTTGGTCGTGAGTTTCTTCGTCGGTTAAATCAAAGTGTTGGTTGAGGTTCGAGTTCTCACTTAGGAAGTTGATACGAGGTGGGGTCTCGGTTAATCCAGTTCCCGTGCTCCCGAATCCTTGTTCTCCTCTCTCTGTATCGTCCAACTCCATCTCTTCTTGGAGTTTACCAGTCTGAATCTTTTCTAGGATTAACTGGACAATCTTCGTGCCAGCTTGTACTTTGTAGTCTTCCCTATGCGTATTGTACAGCAGTGTGTTGACTTCTCCTCGGTAATCCGCATCGATGACCCCAGCGCGGGTGTCGATTCCGTATTTAGTAGCTAAACCACCTTTTGGTGCGATGCGACCGTAAGTTCCTTTTGGTACTGCGATTGCTATTCCGGTTTCGAGTAAGGCTTGTCCTTTTCCTGGTATGATAGTATCTTTTAATGCATACAAATCGTAGCTGGCTGCTTCCCTGGTTCCTTTGGTTGGTAACTTAGCCTCCGGGCAGAGTCGCATTGCTCGAAATAGGTTTTGTGTAGGGTTGACTGTTACTTTCTCGTCGTCTTCCGATCCCAGAACTATAGAAATTCGGATAACGGCGAAGTGCGCTGGTTTCAGAATCGACTACTCAGTTCGTTCAGCTCCTCCCTCAGGGCGGTACTTCGGCCGCCTACTCAGCGCATCTGGCTTGCCGCTGCTTGTCCCTGGTCGATAAACGATTTTGAAGTTAAAATCGGTTAACTTCTGCGCCCAGCGAATTTGTCGGGCGCTTCAGGCTTTTGTTGTGAGGAAGTACTGCAGATTTTGATGATCCGTGTACACGGTAATTGGACGATCCGTTCCCATCAAATAATGTCGCCATTCTTTGAACGCTTCGACAATGGCAAGGAGTTCCTTGTCATGGATATCGTAATTGCGTTCAGCGGGATTTAACTTTCGGGAGTGGTATGCGATTGGGTGTAGTCGTTTCTCCATGAATTGGGAGAGTATGCAGCCCAAAGCAAAATCGCTAGCGTCAGTTTCCACAACCGTATCCCGTTCGGGTTTGAAATGGTACAAAATGGGTGCAGTGACGAACTTCTCTTTCACAAGTTCAAAGGATTTGTTTGCTTTGTCAGTCCACAGGAAACCACTCGGGTTTACCTTCAATAATTCCGTAGTGGGTTTGCAAATAGGCGAGTAATTCTTTATGAATCATCGGTAAAAGTTTGCGAAACCCATGAAAATTTGTATGTCACTTATGGACTTTGGCGGTACCCATTTCTTTATGGCATCCACCTTTCGCTCACTCATCGACAGCCCTGTCGTTGAGATAATGTAACCCAAAAATTCCAACTCTTTTACATGGAAGACCGATTTTTTTAGCGAGATGGCTAACTTATACCATAGTAGTTGTCTCAGGACTCTCCGTACGAGTTCGATGTGGTCCTTCTCGTTTTTTGAATAGATTAGTATGTCGTCAATGTAACATACAACTCCTTGATCCAAAAATTCTTTTAACACCACGTTCATCATGCTCTGGAATGTTGCCGGTGCATTAATCAGTCCAAAAGGCATGACCTCGTACTGTTTTAAAACGTACTTTGTTCCAAAAGCGGTTTTGTCCGCATGTCCTTTTGCTATGCGTACTAAGTTATAGCGTTTAGCTAAATTGATTCGTGACATAATGTTGCATCCTCCCACTCTGTCCCGTAGCTCTAACATTAGAGGTAACGGACATTTATTCGCAATCGTAAGCTCGTTTAGCTTACTATAATCCATACACAGTCGTAGGCCACCACCAGGTTTTGGGGCAAAAAGAACCGGTGCTCTATAGGGGGATTTGCTCGGAACTATCTTTCCTTGCTTGGTCATCTCGTCCAGGTATTCCCTTAGAACCTTAAGTTCATTTTCCGACATAGGATATATCGGTCCCCATGGTAGCTTAGCTCCTTTGACCAGCTCGATTTTGTGGTCGAACTCGCTGTGATCCGGTAATCGATCCGATTCTTCTGTGGAGAACACGTCTTTATAGTCCTGGTAGTACTTAGGCAACCTTTCCCAAGCTACTTCCCAGGGTTCATCAGGGTACTCGAATGGTGCTATCATGCCTTTGGCATGCATTCGTCGGACAAATATAGCCTTTTCGTCAAGTAGTAGGGACTCGTTCCATTCTACTTCGATAGGATTTTGCGTGGGTCTGGTATGGTCCACGCATTTTTCATCTGTAAATGTCCAAGATTTCGAGTTTCCAATATTGGTAATTGGATGTTGGTCATGCCACCAACCGAAAGGTATAATCATATCCTGAGCGACCGTGTTAACCATGTCGCAGGACACAAGTGACGAGTGCTGGTTGGTTCCTATTTCCAACCTTATAGGATGGGTATAGATCCATGCATTTTCCTTAGAAGGTTTTCCATCGAATCCCTTGATTTGGAGAGGCTTCTTTCGTTTCTCAGTAGGTATGGGTAATCGCTGTACTAAAGCTTTGCTAATAACAAAGATATTGGAGCCCGAGTCTAATAACACGCGAATCGGTACTCGATCTTTGTTGGAACGAAGGTATGTGATGCCTTCGGGGCACTTGTATCGTTCCGGTTCTGGTACATTGATTTTGGCTCGCTTGGGCCTGGCATAGGGGCCTCGGTTGGTTGTCTGTCGTTTGCTCATGGTTGCTGGGGTGGTGATTGTTACCACGCCAGCATGGTTTCGGCTACTAAAGCCTCCTCAGACAACCTTGGGACGTTTTGCTTAATTACCCTCAATGACGATATTTAATCATACCGAACTCAGAAACCCAAACTGAGTCGAGGATCGACCTTTTAACCCGGCCTTAGGGTTTGCTTTCGATTCCCATCATGGGGGGACCCCCTGGGGCAAGCACGCTGTCCCCAGTTTCCCTCATCCTGATGATGGACTACCCCATTGCCCTCACCATAGGTGCCCCTTTCCGTACTTGCACCAGCCTTTCCTTGCGAGACGCCCCGCTTATGACTAATGCATGTGGAGTCTTTGGACATCGGGTTGTCTTCCCTCGCGTGGAACCGTTTTAAACTGGTACGTCTTTCTGGTACTCTTTCTATCGGGTGTACCGCCTTGCTGAGCGCTCTATCGCTAGTTTCAACTCATATCAGGCTGCGTCTAGCTAGCTTGGGCTTCTGTCTAGCTGGTTCGATAGGTGTGCACTATCTGGTTGTACCCCCGATCTTCTTAACCCGTTTTCACATGCAACGCCTGTAGAGGCCTCCGAAGGGTGTACATCCCGCTCCTTAGGCACTTTGCACCCTTCGGCACTTTCTCGGAGTGCGCCTCTGCGTCATTCTTGCATAATGCGTTCCAAAGAGCATCTATGCATAGGTCAGGGAGAGATGTACTGCTAAGCAAGAACGCGTATTTCTTCGTCTCGTTGACCATCCTATGTAGGGTGCGCTTCCCTTGTGCAGATGCTCCACCGTTGCCCTGGACTTCGTTTCTATACCCTCGCTTGATCCGAAGTCATTTCCCAAATCCGAGATGCTGGGTTTTCTCGAGTTTGGCCCACCTTTCCACCCGAAGGTTTTGGGCAGACTTCCACTTGTCGGGTTCTCGGGACTGCGATCCTGCGCCCAGTAGTCAAATTTACCGCGGCGGCCTTTCGACAATCTTCCCACTTGTGATTAGTGAGTCCACAGCGCGTGCAGCCATCATTCTGGCGCCGTGAGTTGATTGTTTCCTGTAAAATTCCCTCGTGGGCCGATTTCCAATCGGTATGTACTCGTTTTGTTGGTAACAAGCCTGTTTTTGCGGGTTTCCACTTTCCTTTCTTGTCTCGCTTTGCCGGGGACCAAGTCTTAGCCTTTCCTTTAGGTTGGCTACTTCGGTCCTTGTCCCCAAACTTCCGTTTCGGAATTGTCGTCTCGGAGCTGCCGCCTTTCAAGCGGAGTTGCTCTTTGAATTCCTCATCCTCGATGCCCACATCCCGTAGCTGTTTTATCCATGCCTCATCTGAATCGACCTCTTCGTATGACATCCTAAGTAGGATGGAAGGCGGGAGTTTACTTTCCAACAGTTGTCTCCAACTTTGACCCCTCATTTGCCCCTGGATGTTTAACAATTCGAGTTGAGTAATATATGCCTCGATATTGTTTTGGTAAGGCACTTTCGTCATTTGGTTTAGTGCCTTTCGAGCCTCGTTGTACGGAGCGTAACGCTGAGTTATTTCCGTTCGAAAGTTGTCCCATAGTTGGAACTCCTCTCGTCTCTCCTGGCCCGCTAGTCCATCCATGGCATTTCGGTACCATTCCTTGAAGGGTATCACGTCCTTCCCTTTTGTTCCGCCTAGGGCGCATACGATTTTATCGTGGTCCTGCTCCCAGTGGTGCGGGTTTCTTCAAAAATAATCTTCACATTCTGTTAACCAGTTTTCCACTTTCTGGTAACTGAGATTTTCGAAGTAGGAGGGCAGTTCGGCTGGTTTCCTACTAGCCCCAGCCACTGCTCGTGTCATCAAGGCTGCCAACTCATCAACCTCAAAATGTACATTTCCTGGTGCTTGGCCTCCTCCAGGAGGTTCTCCGCCTCCGCCTGGAGGTCCACCGCCTCCACCTGAAGGTCTACCGCCTCCGCCTCCGCCAGGAGGTCCACTGTTTGGATCCCTTTTTGGGGGCACCGGTGGGGGTGGTGGGGCGTAAGCGCTTTGGTGGTCTGCTTCCGTCTCATGGACCGTTCCGGCATAAGAAGCTCCTTCGTAGGGGCTTGGAGGAGATAGAGGTGAAAACCCCATATTGCCTGGTTGGGTGTTGTGGCCTGCTGGGACCTTTCTGAATCGTCTTTCTAATGCTATGGTTACTCTATCAGCAATTAGTTCGCTCATCATTCCCGTCATGTCCTCTATTTCTTTTCTGACATCGGTTTGAAAATCCTTCATTTGCCATGACAGGGTGGCAAATTCCTTTTCCTGTCGTCTAACCGTGTCTTTGACTCCCTTTCGGTGCTCGTTGGTGTTGTTGACATACTCAGTCAACTTCTCGTTGAGGGCCGCTGTTAGGTCCTTATGGTCCTTGGTGGCTTTCTTTTGGAACAAGTTGAAGGCTTTCCTGTCCGTCCTTCGTTGTTCTTGAAGTTCCTCAATCATCTGAGCCAAGGTATTGTCCCGTTCCATAGCGTCCACGCTCCGCTCCGCTCCTTCTCGTTCCAACCTTGCAGTTTTCCTAGACTGCTCCTGTTGGGTCAGGTTCGACCTGGTCATTTCTTCGGCTACCCTTAAATGGTAGCTTTCCAGTTCCGCCGCCACATCTACTTGCAGCCCATGTACCGTTCGTTCCATCCTGGCTAGTTCATCTCCCATGAACCTCTCGCCTTTGTCCATGCTTGCTTTTACGCCGACTAGTTCGTCCGCAAGGCGCTTTCCCGCCTCCGTCAGGGCCACATAAGCGACTTGCTGATCATTTTGGGTCTGGGTGATGCTTCGGTCTAACTGAGCCGTCACCCTTTCTACCAACGTTGCAAAGTTTTTGAATCTTTGCTCTTCGGTGAATGGGCTTGGTTGTGGAGGTCGTCCTCCTAAGAATGAGCCTAGACCAAGTGGGTCTCGTGGTAGGCTGGGTTGTCCACTTCTCGGGAAAAGTCCTCCGACTGTTCGGGGGTCCCAACCACCAATGGATCGTGGAGAGTCGGTGGTTTCCTCCATTTCAGTGTCCTTCGGCTCACCGCTCTCCGTAATTTGAGGTATGTCCATCATATTGTTCCTCGTTTAGTTCGCGCTGATGCAAAAGTTCGATTTCCAACGCCCAAGGAGCCAAGGATCCCTCGTATCCTCCTTCGTCGTCGCAGAGGACGGAAGTAGTACCGTGGTACGTTGTATCGCAGGTAGGTTCCCCGTAAGGTTCCCAGTCAGGGTCGTTGAAGTAGTAGCGGAAGAAATCATGTTCTGACCACTCTTCAGAGTAGGTGAACCAGGAGGGTTTGTCTTCCTCGAATAACGGGATATCTGCTAATTCAGTTTCCCAAAGTGTTTTGAAGGAGACGTAGATAGGTGTGGATCGTGGTTCGAAGGTGGTGTCTGAATGTTCTTCAAAGTCCACTAATTGAATTTGTGGTCTCAAAGGGATCATTCAGAGAGCCTTGGTAACCAGAGGCTATCAATATAGTGTTAGGGGGTAGGTAACTCTAAGGTCAAGCGAGTATACACTAGGCCCTGTAGTCTTCTGTTTTGGAGATAGTCAAGAAGGCTCATAAAGATAGAAGTAAAGTAGAACGAATATATTGATAAGATCCCTTCTCTGGTCGCTAATGATAGACTTAAAGCTAGGGAGGCACCTCGATATTTATATTCTGCGTCTGGGTGGTCACGGCCTACATTCAATCCCTTATTGACTATGTACCTGCCATACTAACGCTTCAGTGTCTTTGGAGTGCGAACTCCGTTTGACCC
The DNA here is from genome assembly GCA_900010015.1 of Tuber aestivum. Lineage (NCBI taxonomy): Eukaryota > Fungi > Ascomycota > Pezizomycetes > Pezizales > Tuberaceae > Tuber > Tuber aestivum. Next base: position 69,896 of record LN891246.1, read on the forward strand.
TGAAAACTAACTTTCCCGCTCTCTTCCTGAGTGGAGTGATCAGCTCCGTCAAAGGACTTATCAATGACTCTTCTATGTGCATAGCTTAGAGTGCATGATGAAGATAACTAACTCGACCATTGAGTTTTTATTAACTAATCGTAACTAGGTCTTCCGGATGACTCTAGCTTACGCGAGCTCAAGGGACATGCATATTACTTCTTGTAATTGCATATAGACTTGCAGAGGTCGTAGCTCAATAACTAAGCGACCAATCTGAACCAACTAAATCTTATCTTGTAGAGTGGAGCTCCTTCTATGTTATCCAGCGAAAACCCCTCGGTCGCATGCCTCGTATCTCCGCGAAGCGGGCTGCATAGATGCCTTATCGTATCATGCGCTAATATCTTAGCGCTACGAATACTACGGCAGGGCCCGGAGTCGAACACGTGACCTTATGCATTTAGTCACGTGCCACACTGATTACGCTTCTATGTGTAACACCGATACTGCTTTGACTAACCCTGCTGCTGTAATACCTATATAGAAATTTTATTTACTATTAGCATTTTTAAATACAATCAGTGATTCCAAGCAGCTAGTCACGGCCATAGGTTAGTAGTCTGTTGTGTTTTACTCTCATTTTGAAAGGCTAGAGCCAGTCCAGTCAGGACTTTCTGAAGCAGCTAAAGTTGACTAGCACTCAATTAACTATCCACTCAAGTCTTGTAGCAACCTAAGTGGAAGTTGTCAAATATTTAAGTAAGCTATCAGCTAGTATTTCTAACCTGCCAGTCTATTCGTCTTTGGGGTAGAACAGGACAGACTATAGCTGATGGTCTACCATACTAGAGGTGTTATGATAGACCATACTTGGGACCGCTAGGACTAGATAGACTACCGAGAATGACAGTCCTCAGGTATAAGATTCTAGGGGTCAAATAATAGTCCCCCACTATCACCTGCCATTCCCTGTTATCTCCAGCTACCCCACGCCGTCTTCTGCCATCTCTGGCTATTCCTTACCATCCTGGGCCATCCCACACCACGCTCGGGGGTCTCCTACCATTCCCGGCAGCTATATTCTGCCTTTTTTGGAGGTCTCCTACAGCGCCCTTTACTAACCTTGTTTTGGCCCATCGGCCTGCTGTCCTACCCAAAGATGGCTATCTCCTACTCTTGTTCAAATGTGTACGGTACGGCAGTATCTTAATAACTTTGTACGAAAATACGACAGAGTAGTAAGAGTATACTGCGGGCACGCTAAGCGAGGAGGAATTTTGTATGAAGGTAGATTGGTAGTAGTTCTTATCCTTGATTCTCTTAAGCGAGATGGGTGGTAACTCCTATTTATACAGGTGCGCATCCTTCGCGTAACTAAGAGGAAATGTAAGGGAAAACATAAGTAGCGACGTGTTTGACCGTAACATAAGTAGGAAAAGCATAAGTGCAAACGTGTTTGACCCTAAAGAACTGCCAAGGAAATCCCCTAAAACATGCGTAAATCTGAGGTGGTGTGAACGGATAATTAGAACATAATTGTAAATCAAATAACCGTGCATGATGATGCATAAAATGTAAGAAATAAACCCGAACACCAGATAAGAAAAGCACGCCAGAATCCCCTAATCGTATCATGAAATATCAATGAAATATACGTAATACATACTCCGCTGTAGTAATGTCCGTGAACTAGAAATAATACTAAGTAGAGGAATATACGATATTATCAAAAAGAATATACATATGAAACGAATTAGAAAATTCAACACTTCCCCTCATTATCTACAGCCCAAAAGTCCTATTAACCGTTCGTGTGCCGGTTTCGCTAAGATTTTCGTGCAGATGTCGGCAAGGTTATCGGAGGAGGCAACCTTCAGGAGCGTGAACGAGTCATTATCGATTTCTTCCCGTATTTTGTGGTAGTGTATATCGATGTGTTTCGTTCGGTCGTTTAGCTGATGATTTCTCGCGAGAAAGTTTGCACCGGTATTATCTGCATGTAAAGCGATCGGTAAATTGAGACAGGTATCTTTGAGACCCTTTCGGAACCATTGGATTTGTCTTGCGGCCAGTGACATTGCGACGGATTCGGCTTCGGTTGTTGATAGTGCGACCGAGGTTTGCTTCTTCGAGTGCCATGAGATGCATGCACCATTGAGAAGTACAATGTATCCCGAAAAAGAACGGCGGGTATCGAGGCAAGCGGCGAAGTCAGCGTCAACGTAGGTATCGATAGCGTTTGTCGCGTTGTAAGGGTAGAAGAGTCCAATGTGTTTTGTTCCGTTAACATATCGAAGAACGTGTTTAGCGGCCTTGAGGTGTTGTTTGGTAGGGCAAGCAGAAAATTGAGAGAGGAAAGAAATTGTGTACGCTAGATCGGGTCTTGTGCCAGTAGTCAGATACATGAGTGATCCTATCATCGATTGGTATTTGGAGGGGTCTGGAATGCGTGTGTCTTCGGTCCCTGACGTAAGTTGAATGCCTTTTGGTAAGGGTGTAGAGACGCTATTAGAGTTTTCCATTGAGAATCGTTTGAGGACTGACTTGATGTATTGCTCTTGGGTAAGATGTAGCCTGTCTGGTGCGTATGCGATGTACAAGCCGAGTAAGAATGTGGCTTCCCCTAGGTCTGTAATCTCGAATGCCGTTTTCAGGTCTTCTATGAGAGATGTAGCTTCTGGGGTGTCGGCTGCGGGGATAGCGATGTCGTCAACGTAAATCGAAACGTAGATGTGGTATTTATTGTGAACAAACATGCATGGGTCGAGGGATGATGTCGTAAATCCTCTGGAGGTCAAGAATCTGGCAAAGAGAGCATACCATTCGTTTGCAGATTGCTTAAGTCCATAGAGACATCGGTTAAGTTTCCATACTTTGCCTTCGTCACCGAACCCAAGTAACGGTCGCATGTAAACTTCTTCTTTCAATTCGCCGTAGAGGAAAGCGGATTTAACATCGAATTGTCGCGGTCGCCATTTGTTTTTAGCGCATATCGCGAGGAGGAAGCGGAGAGATTCGTAACGTATGACAGGAGCAAAGGTTTCTTCGAAGTCGTAGCCGTGGATTTGTCCAAACCCTTTAGCGACGGCTCTTGCTCGATACCTTTCTAGGGTGCCATCAGCGTTTCTTTTAACTCTGTAAACCCACTTACTTTCGATTATTTTCCGTCCAATCGGTTTATCGACAATATCAAAGGTTCCACTCTTCTCAAGCGCCAGAATTTGATAGTCCATAGCTGAGGTCCACTGGTCATGGTAGGGGCTGTTTATAGCTTGGTGATAAGTGGTAGGGTCCTCGTCCGGCATTTCCGTAGCCTTTCTGCCATATCGAACCGGTGGGCGTGATACTCGTCCAGACCGAGTCCTGATTCCTTCTTCGGGTTCCGGTGGTTGATCCTGTTCATGGGCAGGTGGTTCCGGAGTTGGAGAAGGAGGTGTGGGATTCTCGTAGTCTTCTGGATGTTCTGGTGGTGGAGGTGGATGTACTTCAACATCTGGTAGTGGTAAAGGTTGGTCGTCATCTTCTATTTCCTGAGGCTTGTCGCGAGGTTGCGAGGCTGTTGAGAAAGAGGGAAGAGTGACGGTCGCAAAGGTCTCCGTTGTATGGGTCAGTTGTCTTGGATCCGACGGTTCAGTTGGGTCAAGCGGTATAATTGTCTTGGTTGTCCAATGGATTTGTCTTGTTTCGGAGATCCGATGTTGCGATGGTATATATATCTAGTATATTTTGTCGGAGGAGGTATAACCGACAAGATATCGTTCTAAGGCCCGGGGCTGTAGCTTCGTTCCAGGTTTTCTTTTCTCCTCTGGTATATGGACGTAGCATTTGGTCCCGTATGGGCGCAAGTGGTTGATCAACGGCTTTGTTTTGTATATAGCTTCATAGGGCGTTGAGTTTCCTATGGCTCGGGTAGGGAGTCTGTTCCTAAGGTAGACGGCGGTGGAGACTGCTTCGGCCCAATGGCTAAGGGTAAGTCCAGTCAACATAGAGCATGTTGATGTGATGATGGTACGGTTGTACCGTTCGGCAACACCATTAGATTCATGTGAGTAAGGAGGGGTCTTATCATGCACAATTCCATGCTTCTGAAAAAGGGTAAGCATCTTGTCATTGATGTACTCGCCTCTGTTATCAGTACGGAATCTTTTGATGGTGGTGGAATCCTGGGTTGTTCTTTCGTTGATGAACTGTTCGAACACTTTTACCGTGTCGGACTTCGCTTTTATGGTGTAGATCCATGCATAGCGTGTATTGTCATCGATGAAGGTGACGTAGTACTAGGAGTTGCCAAAGGAGGGTTTCGAGAATCGTCCGCTAAGGTCGGAGTGAATTAGCTCGAAGGGTGTGTCACATCGTTTCTCAGTTGATTTGGGCTTTGACTCAGTTGACTTGGAGGTGATGCAGGTTTCGCATTGCCAGTCTTTTGGAATGATAGGAATAGCGGGAGAGTCGGAGTAGTGGTCGGCTTTGAGGTATTGCGGCGATGGATGTCCAAGGGCTTCATGCCACTCTTTGTAGGTCATCTTCTTCGCCGTCTCTTTTTCCTCTTGCACAACATAGTCCTGTCCGTCAAGCTTTCCCCATAGAACCTCTGTTTTATTTTCCCTAAAAACATACATATCCTTCCCAGAACTCCGCAAAGAAAAACCTTTTCCCAAAGAAACGATAGCGCGCCACGACAACAAGTTGCAAGAACCCAACTTAGGAACCCAAAGAACCCGTTGTAGAAAGACAGAGGCTGTCCGGCCATCAGATGTTTTGGCCTTGAGCTCCACTGTTCAACGGCCGCATGATTCTATTACCGAATCATCGCCTAATTTAACGGTGCCCTGTGAAGGTTCGAAGTTTACAAGAAGGTCTAGGTTCGAAGTCATGTCTGAGCTTGCGCCTGTATCGATAACCCATTGATTTGGGTAAGGGGTCTTTTGCATAGGAGGTGAGGAGGTAGAGGTACTGACCGGTTTGGATGTCTCTTCCTTTCCGATCTTAGCCCAGTGTCCGGCTCTGTCCTTCTTTCGCTTCTCGTTGTCGGCCTTGAGCTTGTTACACTCATTCCAGGAGTGACCTTCACTGTGAGCAGAGGGGTAGTGCTTTTTGCAGTAGGAACATTGCTTCGTTTCAGCCGGTTGCCGGCGGACCGTATCGCGAGCCTTTCCCTTTCCCTTGACATCAGCGCTTTTATACGCCTTATCGTCCTCAGAATTAACTGAGGATTTCAAGTCCAATAGTTTGTTGTAGACATGATTGTAGGTAAGGTCCTCCTTGGTTTGGAGGTTGTCGACAATGTTGCTCATCGACGGGGGTAGGGAACGGAGGAGAACGGCGGCTTTGGCTTCGGTTGACTCGAATACCGATTTAAAAACAAACGGTAAAGCGTATTGGTCGGTTTCCGAAGCGGAGGAGCAACGAAGTTGCATTCGATTCCATAGGGTATCGTACTTGTTGATGTGGTCCGGCATAGGTTCGGACGTATCGTACTTGGAATCGAGGACCGCGTTTAGCTGGTCAAAGAAGGTGGAGGTATTTTCACGAGCGAACTTATCTTCGAAGGCTGTCCAGATGGCGGGTGGTGTCTTGTGGGTGGCCAGCAAGATCAGCCATTTTGGATCAATCGTTTCAAGGAAGTAGGCCGAGGCCCACTGGTAACGATGGCGGAAAGAATCTCGAGCGTCTTCGTCATTGTCAGTTCCGATAGTTGCTCCCTCTTCCGGTAAAGTTTCTTCTCCTCTTACTATGTCTCAACAATTAAATAAAGTGAGAACATATTCTGATATATCACCCCACGTCCTGTAGTTTTCTGGGCCCGTGAGCTTTGGGATTGAGCTCAGTTTATAGGCGGGTGCTGTAACGTGTTCACGCCGGGGCGCTAATCACGCTGTTGGGTACAATAGGAGGGAAGTGACGCCTACCGGAGACTGTCAACTTCTAGGCTCGCTAAGGGAGGCTTCGGCGGTGTACTTGAGAGAATAAAGATAACCGTTCAACCGAGTATATTAAAATACTGTCTGTCGAAGTCTGCCGTTTCCAGAGTGGAAGACGGCGGTCTTTTCAAGTACATGTGTTTGAGTACGATCATGAATTCTCACTCATGTTCTTACTCAATCAAAGCATAACAATAACC
>LN891246.1:94227-118189 GCA_900010015.1 Tuber aestivum
GTTCTATCTTTCTTAATTGCGAACTTACGGGGTCTACGACGCTCCCACGTAGAGCTGTGTCGGTGGCGGGACCCGTGGGCGCTACCCATGGTCCCTTACCTTCGGCACACCACTCAGCGTGATAAGTATCATGCTATTAGAGTCTTCCAACAACCCACAAAGAGCCTACGGCAAAGGGGCACGTGTACGCTTGATTGGCGTAAAACCTTCCCAGATGTCTCCGGCACTACCCGGGACTACTCTGGGGACCCTTCCGGATAGCTCACGCTAACTCCGTCAGTTTTGGTCCGTTTTACTCCGTTCTTTTTGGAGAAGGTACTTGACCTTCTCACCTTGGCCCCCTTATATATCCTGCGAACAGCTTCCGGTCGGACGGACGGCGACGACGCATACAGTGTTATGGACATGTCTTCATAGATTCCATTTGACTAGCATAACGGCAACTCCACCCATTTTGGCCCATGATACCCGGGGCGAACCCTGGGGCCGCAGGTACCTGTTAGGAATAATCCTGCCAAGTTACAGCATGTTCGGAGCACTCTAGCTCCTCCCGTAGTCTTCCGATCAATATACAAGCAAGTGTCCGTCGATCGTCATTGCGTAACAAACAATCCTAACATTACACGGAATCTTTCCGAGAACGTTTCCGACGCAAGGTAGGGTAATAGTGTCCCAAAGGTAGGGTAAGTATGTCCATGGTGACACGAAGCCGGTCTCCATGGCAGGGTAACGTGACTTACCTAGACAGGGTAAACTCACCCGGCCTTCCGACCTATCCTTAGGCCGAAACCGATGTGGTCACGTTACTTCCGCTACTTAGGTACACCTATATCTTAAGTACCTTCTGTTCTTCGAGATACCAGGACCATCGGGCATCTCTCGGACATGCTCAGGCATGTCCGCCTAGTCTACCATATAGCCTCTTAGCCTTATGTATGGGCGTAGACTTAGGTTACCATAGCTCTATAACGTAGGGTCGTTACATCTTCCTGCTAAACTATCCTGATTCTTTAACTTTTTAACTGTTAAGCTGTCGTCTTCTATATTAACTATATCATATACTTACTACTGATTATTATTGAGTTCTTAAGTTTTAAGTTATACAAGCAAATCATTCTTACCCTTATTTGGAAATGCTAATACACTTTTTTGATCTCCGGAGGGTTCGGTTTCTGGGCTTCCAGGATTCGTATGAGATGTAGGCTCAGATAAGGTGGTCGTAGAATTAAGTGAAACTAGAATTCCAATTGCAGAATCTTCGTTTAACGTTCGTTGAAGTTTTCAATTTTGATGTGAGACTCCAGCGCGAGTAGCTAAGGCTTGCAAATACTTTCTCTTGCGTGTGAATGCCGGCATGGTTTGGTTCGACTTGAGTTGAGTTGTTGGTGGTTCATTTGAAATTGACATGTACAGAGGTAATGCCTATTTCTCCCCTCTTTTGTAATTATGAATTATGTCATTATTTCTCACTGATACTTTCTCGAAGTCCAATTTCTACACCTACTAGCGAATAATTGAGTACTTGTTTCACTCTCACCAAAAATCTCCAATCTCATTGACTATAGGCTTTCCCAATTTCCTATTATTTTTTAAAGTTGAACTGTTAAGACTCAGCTCTACTGATTTTCTACCCCTTCTCGGTTTCTGTTTCCCAGTACCATATGTTTTGGCTATTCCATGTAAATTCCGGTTTCAGCACTTTTGAGGTGAAGGTTTTAAGCGATTTGCACTGTACGAGTTTTTACCGCACAGCCGGACCCCTTTTGCTTAGAACCGTACTGTACTCGTACTCGTACCCAGGTACTCGAGTACAAGTACCGTACCGGTATCTCATCCACCCCCCCCGGCTCAGTTCAGCGGTAGCGTGCCCGGGAAAGGACATATCACCTCAGATATAATGCTAGCATCATCCATTCGGATATAATGAATACAAGCTACGGCCCGAACCTCTTCAGCAATAACGTTGGCAGTTTTAATGTCACGCACTTGAATAACACTACCAACTATTACACACCGGTCGGCGAAGAGAATTCCCAGGTTCTATCGTGGATTTCGCCCTTGGAGTCATGGAAGAGGCACAGTGATGCGGTCCGTGTTCGTGCTGAAGGCGTGGGAGAGTGGGTACTGCAGAGTGAAGAGTTTCGAGCATGGCGGCAGGCAGGAGACGGTGGGTCGGTTAGTAGGATTTTGTTTTGTCATGGGGCTCCAGGGGCAGGGAAGACTTTTATTTGGTATGGTTTGTGTCCCCGCGTACACTCAGACCATGACTTACTGGGTAATAGCTCCTTAGTGATAGATACACTATGCAATGAGAGTGCGGGACCGAATGTTGCTGTTGGTTGCCTATACTGCGATTACCGGGGACATAGGGAACAAACTGCAGAAATGATGATTGGGACCCTCTTGAGGCAGTTTGTGACGGGGTTGCCGGAGGTTCCGGTAGCGATCATGGAAGCCTTTCAAGCGGCCAGGACCTGTATTGGAGGACGGGCGCCAGAGCTTGCGAAGATGGTTGAACTATTTCCGGCAGTATTGAAACGCTTCCAGCAAGTATTCATTTGTGTGTCGATGCACTCGATGAGTTTGTAACGGGGCATAGAACTCGCTTTCTACGCTCCCTCCACCAGATCTTGGAGAGGTCGCCGAATGCTAGACTGTTTTTCACCACGAGGCCCCATACCCAATCAGATCTGGAGAGCAATATCCCACTAGATATTGTTACCGTCTCTATACAACCTCTCTTCAGCGACATTGAAAAGTACTTGGTCACAGTACTGGATACTGATCCACACCCTACAGCAATGGACGGTGACCTCAGGTCAGAAATTATGACGAAAATTCCAAGGGAATCATCTGAAATGTAGGCACGAACGGAATAACGTTGCGAGCTCATAGCTGACGATAAGTTGAAGTTTCCTTCTGGTTGCGTTGCAGATTGATTCAATATTAGGAGAGATCACAATAGGTGGAAGAAGGAAGAAGCTCCGGGAGATGACAAATGGTTTGAGCGACGCCTACACTGTTACGCTGGAGAGAATAAAAGCGCAGCCCGGAGCCCTGGCGAAGTTTGGAATTTTGGCGTTAATGTGGATTTCATTGGCAGAAAGACCCTTGCTTATTGATGAGCTATGCCACGCTCTGGCGATGGAAGTTGAATCTCCAAATATCGATACCGAGATGGCCCCTTCGATAGAGACTGTTGTGGCATCTTGTATGGGACTAGTCACCACTGACCGTGCATCATCAACAGTCCGTCTAGTTCATGCTACGTTAGAGGAATATCTGCGCATCCACCAGGACAATATCTTTCAGAATCCCCATGCCACCGTCGCCGAAGTTTGCCTGAAATATCTAGACACTCAAACACTTCGGGAACTCCCGTCAGATCTTAAAAGTGCACCACCTGCATTCCCACTTCTTAACTATGCTTCCTGCCACTGGGGAGCCCACGCGCGGAAAGATCTTTCACCATCTGTAAGGAATCTTGCACTTAGGATTCTGGACCAATACCCACAACATGCCGCTACCAGTATTTTTTTGTCCAACGGGGGAGCGCCATGGTCCTGGCACCACAGCTCTGCGGGGTTTAGCGGATTGCACTATGCTTCATACTTTGGAATCGACGGACTTTTGGAGGCACTGTTAGGTATGGAACAAGGGAATTCGAACCAAGCCGATGAGTGGGGCCGCACACCTCTAATCTTGTCTGCTGGAAGGGGCAATGAAGGAGTAGTAAGGATCCTGGTACGCCGTCCCGATGTCAACCCCAACTCGGCTGATCGCAATGGCCAAACACCACTCTCCCAGGCGGCCACGAACGGCCATGAAGGGGTAGTAGCGATCCTGTTAAGCCGCACCAATGTTAACCCCAACTCACCTGATTGGGATGGCCAAACACCGCTCCTCCGAGCTTCCGAAAATGGCCATGGTGGAGTAGTGAGGATCCTGCTGAGCCACCCCGATGTCAGCCCCAACTCCCCGAGATACGGTGATCGAACACCACTGCTCCAAGCTTCTGCAAATGGCCATGAAGGAGTGGTAAGGGTCCTATTAAGTCGTGCCGATGTCAACCCCAACTCCGTACGGGAAAACGACCGGGCGCCGCTGCTCCAAGCCGCTGAAAATGGCCATGAAGGAGTGGTAAGAGTTTTACTGGGCCGCGCAGATGTCAACCCCAATTCACGCAATTTGTATGGCAAAACACCGCTCTTCCTAGCTTCTGCAAATGGTCATGATGATGTGGTACGAACCCTACTATGCCGGGCCGATGTCGACCCTGACTCAGCAGATCGGGATGGCCGAACACCACTTCTTGGAGCTTCTGCCAATGGCCACAACGGAGTGGTAAGGATACTTCTAAGTCACTCCACTGTCAACCCTAACTCAGCCGACGAGTATGGCCAAACACCGCTCTTCGAATCTTCTGCAAATGGCCATGAAGCAGTAGTAAGGATCCTTCTAAGTCACGCCGGTATCAACCCCCAATCAGCCGACATGTATGGCCAAACACCACTTCTCAAAGCTTCCGCGAATGGCCATGCAGCAGCTGTAAGGATCCTGCTAAGCCACATCAATATCGATCCCAATTTAGCAACTCACCTTGGACAAACACCGCTCCTGCAAGCTTCCGCGGGTGGCCATGAAGGAGTAGTAAGGGCCCTGCTAGACCGCGCCGATGTCGACCCCAACCTAATGGATCGGGATGGCCGAACGCCGGTCCTCCGTGCTTCTGCAAATGGCCATGAAGGAGTAGTAAGGGCCCTACTAGACCATGCCGACGCCGACCCCAACCCAACCGGCTGGGATGGCCAAACGCCACTCATGCTCGCTTCTGAAAATGGCCATGCGCCAGTGGTAAAGACCCTACTAGGCCGCGCCAACGGTGACCCCAACTCAACAGATCGGGATGGCCGAACACTGCTCCACCGTGCTTCTGGAAATGGCCATAATAGTGTAGTAATGGCACTTCTCAGTCACTCCCCTGTCAGCCCTAACTCGACTGACAAGTACGGTCAAACACCACTCTTCCGAGCTTCTGTTAATGGCCATGAAGTAGTGGTAAGGACCCTACTAACCCGCGCCGATATCCACCCAAATTTAGAAACTGGGCTTGGCCAAACACCGATCTCTGTAGCCTCTGCAAATGGCCATGAAGGAGTAGTAAGGGCCCTACTAGACCACGCCGATGCCAACCCCAACTCAGCAGATCGGGATGGCCGAACACCACTCCTCCGTGCTTCTGCAAATGGCCACACAGGAGTGGTAAGGATACTTCTAAGTCACTCCACATCAACCCTAACTCAGCCGACAAGTATGGCCAAACACCGCTCTTCGAAGCTTCTGTAAATGGCCATGAAGCAGTGGTAACCACCCTACTAAGCCGTGACGATATTGATCCCAATTTCGCAACTGGGCTTGGCCAAACACCACTCCTTCAAGCTTCTGCCGCTAACCGTGAGCGTGTTGTAAGGATCCTGCTAAGTAACGCCGATGTTAACCCCAACCTAGCAACTGGGCTTGGTCAAACGCCACTCTTTCTAGCTTCTGCAAATGGCCATGAAGCAGTGGTAAGGGCCCTACTGAGCCGCACCGATGTCAACCCTAACTCAGCAGATCGGAATGGTCGAACACCACTCCTCCGGGCTGCCCTAAAGGGCCGTGAGGGTGTTCTACGGATCCTAGTAAGCAGTCCCGATGTCAACCCCAACACAGTCGATGGGGACAATAGAACACCACTTCTCCAAGCTTCCGCAAACGGGCACGAAGAAGTGGTCAGGATCCTACTTGACCGCGCCGATATCAACCCGAATTTAGCAAATGTATTTGGTCAAACGCCACTTTTCTTGGCTTCTGCGAATGGCCATAAAGAAGTGGTAACGATCCTACTAAGCCGCGCCGACGTCAACCGCCGTTCCCCGGACTGGGGTGGTCGTACGCCGCTCTCTATCGCTGCCCACTATGGGCGCGAGGGAATAGTAAGGTTACTAACGGCCCCTTAACCAATTCCCCAACAACACTGACCATCATACAATTCTCGCCTTCTGACTTCCCGGGTGCAATCACCATCCTCATATCACCCCACCCCCCACCCTGCGAAGCTGGGATGTGCTTGCTCCCACCTCTCAGTCATCTGCAGTTCCAGTTTGGTACACCATTTCGTTTCTATTGCGAGTGCTTCCTTTTCTTTTTCTTTTGTTTCCTGCAAGCCTCGATACCTACTATTAGTTATTTTTTGGCGGCGTTTCCTCCCGCGTTGTTCACTTGCATGTCTCGTATATTTGTTTTATTTTATTTTTCCCCTTTCCTCAACTTCCGTGTTTCGAACGTGGATTGGTCAACCTGCGGTACGGCACATTAATAGTAATGCTTTTTTTTGGAATTGCTTGAAAGTTTGGTTATCGTGTTAATGTATATAATTTACAGCATCCTCCCCGGAGGCATTGTACTCTATCACGACTATCTGCAGTACGGTATTACCCGGGAGGATTTGTTAGCAGCCAGTGCTCGTGCATTAACGTGGGTGATAGGATCGGCGAGGATTAGGGGTACTAAAGCTACTTGCTTGTTGGAACTGCACTAGTATTTAAGTGGAATTTACCTCCCTAATCCAGCGGGTGATGGTGAGGCCTCCTCAATTGCTAGCTGCGCTGCCGCGCACGCCAATACCTGACCCGGTTTAAATCAACAATGAGCCGTCGTCTTAAAACATCACAAGACAGGTTTCACAGAAAAACCTCTCAAGTTCTCTCACCCTGGGTGGATCTAGCAAAAATGATGTGCATAAATCTAGCCTTAGCCGACCTGCCTGTTCACCATTGGAACCCTGATTTAGCGCGCAATCCGTTCTGCTGTGTTTTTGGTAATACCATGCCTTATTGGGTAAAAAGTAGAGTCGGGCCGATACTATAGACTCCAATATGTTCTGATCAATATACGAGTGCGGCCGATAGATATATTCGTCACGTGAGTCTGATAAGAAAGTTTCGGTGCACCTTTTGGCTGCGATTTGTCCTTAGATAAGGCACGTGGCGAATATATCTATTGGCCACACTCGTATGATAGTCCCTGAGATTGATCCAAACTAGCTTCCATTGAGACCTGAAAGTATTGCCAGTAATCATTCCGCTCCCGCGCTGGGACACCCGCATCCTATCGCTCCGGTAGTCGAGATCTCCCTGACGATTTGTGTTCAACAAGTGGAAACCCGTGGGATCCTCTTGCATGCCCTGATTCGGGATGGTGTTATCAAGGCCTGTTACACACTTCAAGGAAGAGACTCATGGTTTATCACTCGCTAGAACCCTGGTTTCAAGTTCAAGGTTGGTTCTCAATAGCCAACATAGATACTTCGGGCTCGGAAGGGCACCTTCTTTGATGCAGCAATTTCAGGCAGCTCACAGCACAATAATTTCCAGCGCGTAGACTAAAGATATATTATTCCGTAGATACCATCCTGATAGAAAAGTGGAGGGGGACAGGAACAGATATCGGCTATCTTTTCAGAGCCCACCACCCAGTGGCAACCAGACATATACCTGCCTCCGGGCCTTCACTAACGAATTACCGAATGAATATACTTTTGGGATTGGCCAAAAGAGTGAGAGGTATCGTAGTAGCGGCATCGCTCGGAAGAACATCGCAAAGCCTATGGTATGAAGACTTGGGCGAAGCAAACATGCACGCACAGTATCAACGCTAAACACCCTTGCATCCGGCTCACCGTTAGTATACAAATATGACTTCGGTCGGAAGGCCGGGGAAGTGAGTTATATGGCCTGGGTGGGGTTCTTCACTCGGAATTAATGAATATGAAACTCAGCTCTCTATCCATGGCCTCGATATCCCGGGTGAGGCCAGGGTGGTTGGATGATTCTTGGAATGTTTCTAATTACCACACCATGGCACGCCGGAGCATCGGAGTGAATAAGCGCGGTTCTAGAGAGTCCGGTATTCCCCCAGGGTGGCCCAGCCCACTAGTTTTTCTAGCTTATTGGAGCACTGACCATGGACAGGAGAGTCCTCATTCAATGCAGAGGCAACAGGATAAATACACGCCATTGCTTCCTTCACCATCGGTACCTCACACCTCCCATCTGGTCCATAATGCCCCGGCAGACCCAAACTCAAAGCACGTATTCTCCCTCACCCAACGCCTGACAGAAAACTGAAATTAACACAGATTGCTGCCAGCCCGGACCTTCACGATCAAATTCCAAGTAATCTCTCCTTCTACCACACCTCCATCAAACTTACTTTAACTCAAAATATGCAGTGCTTCTAAAGTTCCTTCCACTTCTCGCCCTCTTCCTATCTCTCACTCACGCAGCGGCACTCGCGAATCCTTTCGCCGAAACCGACTCTAGAAAGCACGAGTGCGTGTACGGTGACTGCCAGTGCAACGAGGGGTATAAGGGCAAATTCTGTGGCCGTTGCAATGCCGTTCTTACATGCCCACCTGGGCAAGCCTCCTGCGAGAAGCAGCTATACTATTGCAATCCCGATGGGAGTTGCTGTAGGTACGGGATGAGAGCCCGGTGCCAGGGTTCCGAGGTTCCCTGTGGTTAAAACATGGCTTTTTGCCAGACAATGAATGGGTAGAGATCCGGGGATGGGGAATTGGGGAATACCTTCGGATAGGTGTGAGATATATTGCCTTAAGCTGGATAGGACGGGGCCAGCTTTTTCGCTTGTTATTATTTCAAACTTTCTCTTTATGTGCCCGGTTCTGGAGTATCTATTTATTTTTTTTTTTTTTTTGTCAGAACTCGAGTTTTCAGGCCTGGCAGTATCAGGCACTCTGGGTTAGTCCTAGACATACTATTGGACCTTACAGAATTCATGAAATATGAATCTCAGTTTAATCTGATTAACTCCGAAGTCAGTATTGGCATGATGCGAACAAGTAAAGCCAAAATTGAAGTCAAAAGTTGCAATTCATGTATCCTCTATAGCCTGCTATAGTTATAGCTAGGAAATCTAGTGAAATTTGGAGGGTTCCTGGTTTGCGGGACTTGTCCTGGAGAGAGCTTAAGGGGTTTTCCTATTCGGTGAGCCCGTTGAGGGGAAGATGAACAACGGCCAAGGCATGAGACATGATCTGCAATGTACCTGCTAGTGTCCCTCGCACCCGCTGGGCCATCTAAAGTCCATGGCCCCGCTATCATAGCTCATGAATTTCAGGATTGCCTGGCATGTCTCGAGGCGCACCTCTTATAAACCTCAAGACACTGCGTAATCTTACAACTACAAGCATCAGGTGACAGCTTCTCTCCCAGTTCTGAGCGGCACACCGTACATTGGAATGTGGGAAAGTTCAGCGCTAATGGCACTATCACTACTGCTGGGGGTAACCGTAGACTGGCCCGACGTTAGTCAACCTTTTAAACAAGTATAATGCACATACTGTGATGGCGAGCTACGGTCAGCTAACATCTGCAAAAGAACCCTGGATAGCCCTCAAGTAATCAAGCCCACTCGATGGTTGTTAAGGTTGTTTGGGAAACGTAGTAGGTTGTGGTGGATAGTAGAGCGCTCGGGGGATCTTGGAGGTGGTTGCTTTGATTCTGATGTTATAGTAATTTTGGGGGAAGTTTCTCCATATATGACTCGCCTTTATGCTCTCGAGCGTGTGTGTAGAGAAATAGAGACACATGTAGGGAGAAAATCAGAGACATGTAATTACTAATGAAATCATTCGGGTCCTTGCTCCACATTTTCTTTTACTAGTTTCCTGTCTTTAGTCATAGTTCAGAGTGGACACTAAAGGGGAGGAGGAAGGCTGCTCACATGTACTTCCAGCAGCTGGCTTATACAGCCCAGGCCTCATTCGACTTCTACTTTAAGTGCTGATATATACTTTTAAATTCCAATATATGGTGAGGAGTCATTGGGCTTTATCGGGGACAGGAATAATACCAAATTTGCTAGCAGTGTCCTCAACCGCCCGGGGGCCCCACGTGGGGACTGCTAAGAGCCCTGGACGGGACGGGACGGCCATGTGCAGTCCGTCCGGGGCGGTGAGAGTAGCGGATGGCCGTCTTTGGGTAGGATGGCGGGCCCTATGGGGTGAAACAATGCCAAGGGAGGCGGCGGGGGACCTCCGGGGACGCCAGGGGATTGGCAGGGACGGCGGGGGACAGCCGAGAGCTATCATCTTGTCCCTAGAATTTTATGCAGCAGGACTGCAGTCCCCGGCAGTCCGTCCAGTCATACCGGTCCAGGGCGTAGTCCGTCCTGGCACTCCCAAAAAGACGGACTGCCAGCTATGGTCCGTCCTGTCCTACCCCATAGACGGACGGACTGGACGGTTGGGAACACTGTTTGCTAGGGGCCGTAAATGCATATCATATACCATGGCTTGACCCAAAGGCGAAACTACGATGGTATATGGTTTGAGGTGAATCAAAAGATAACATTAGGGCTGGTACTCTCAAGGGATATCCCTTGTGCGGTGTAAGAATAATAAGAACAAAAACGGAAACCAACCTTTGGTGGCTGCGGAATGGAGATACCAGTATGCATCTTAGAAAATAAAATAAAATAAAATAAAATAAAACAAGCTAATAGAATAATAGCAGAGAGAGAGAGAGAGAGAGAGGGAAATCGAGAAGAGCTGATTGAGGATCATAATATTTCCTTGAAAGAGCTAACAGATTTGCATGCCTTCATGTCCTTTACCCTAAATAGAAAAAGAAATACTTTACAACTTTATGCTATTATAGGATGGGTTCATTTTCGCCAGTTACTAAGCAATATCTGGGGCTGGATGGCGCTGTACCTTAGATGATGAATATGGTAATGTGGTGTTAGGGATTTCTAGAGAGCGAGCTTATTTGAAGAAGGGAACGAAGGGGTAGAAGAGGACCTAAGCTCTTCTTTTGGATCAAGCCAAGATGTTGGAGTTGGTCGTATAGCATAATGCCTTCTTTGGTCAACTGCAAAGCGCACGCTCGGTTGTCGGGGTTTTTACAGTTGATTGTGGAATGGGAAATGCTTTACCACTCTCTTCTCACTTCAAAGGGTAACCCTTAAGGTTCCTTTATCTAAGTTCTTATATGATACGTGTTTCTGCGATTCTGGTAGACACAGTGCAGTCTATTATGAAGCACGAGAGAAGGTCAGCTGGTCCAAAAGACATCTTTTCCAGGACCCCAGTGAACATCTTGATCCGGCACATAATAGGGCAATCAAACACCACGATGCTAGAAACAGCACTAGAAAACGATGACTATGCGTGTACAAGTACCAAAGCGCCACACTACCAATCCTAGACCCGAACAAAAAGAAACAACCCCATCCAAAGGTCGCCAATAATTCATCAAAAAAGAAAAAAATTGGAAGATTGGAAAAAAAAGGAAAATTCAACAATACGCAAAATAAAAATATGCCACCGCACCCGTCAAACCCCAAACAAGCATATAAGAGGAGCACTTCACTCCTCCTGCCCAGTTCTACAATTCCTCGTGCTCCCTTTCCCGCTATACCACCCGCCCATCCTCAATCTCCTCTCAACATCCCGCCAGTATACCGCCCGCCCACCCTCCCCGCCTTTAAGATCCAGGTCGCCGACTTTGGCATCGATCTTCGCTTCCATACCCTTTCCCCGGCGCTTGCGCACCCAGACTTTCAAGAAGAGGCTACAGTCGCGGAGCGTCATTGCAGTCCAGATGTCGTCCTCATCCGAGAGGGCCGGTTCGTACTTCTCGCCGGTGGCCAGGCACGCTCTACGTATCTCGTCTTCCGACGGGAGGATGTCCTTCTCGCCCATCAGGGCTAAGGTGGCAGACGTGAATACACCGCGGGACCCGAAGCGAGATTGTAAGGTTGTGAGAAGGGGAATAATTGGGGATTTTCCGAGGAAGTTTGTCAAGAGCGTGACGAGTGAGCTTTCTAGACACTTTGCGAGTTTCTGGTTCAGGGTTGGTGGGGCTGGGCTATCGCTATCGCCTTCGTCATCGGATGGGGACGTTGGATCAGCTATCATGACCGAGTTCTCCATATTTAGAATTGCGAAAGTGGCTCTCTCGATGCGTGCCGGGTCACCGGAGGATAAATCTAGCGGACAAAAGTCCCGCACTTCCTCTTCCAAGTCGACTTCCTCCCCCGGCACGCCGAGCAAGCCCTTGGTTTGCTCCTTGGCGGACTGCATATGTCTCACAGCGCACGTGCGACAGAGCACCCAATTCACTGGGGCATTCGGCGACTGGGCGAGCCATTTCGGCTTAAACTCGATCATGGCCATGTCCTTCCACTCATCGCTTCCCTCATCCTGCGCGTCATCCATCTCCTCCTCCTCCTGCGTAGGCTCCGGCCGCATCTCCATCTCGCTGTACAAGTAGTTGCCGCAGCTCATGTCCTCCACGACTAATCCCCACGACTCGGTATCGTCCAGCAATCGCCGTTTCTTCGGCGGCCTGATCGGACGGCCGGACCAGTCTGTTGCCTCCTCCGCATCACTCATGGCGAGCATACTGTTCAGGTCGGGGATTATGTTAATGCCCAGTTTGACGATCTCTGTTTTTAAGAGGTAGTTGTCCAGCAGGGGGCCCCAGCGAGAGTGCAGGTAGGCATGCAATTGCTGAGTCGTGGGCGCACCGGGGAGACGCTTTCGTAGACGGAGGAGATAGGGCCGCTATGGCCACTTTGGTCAGCCGCGTTTTCCACCAGATGAGGGTGTACAGTACGCACGAAAAAAGGATCGGCTCCGATATAGCGGTAGAGCACGTTTGCGGCTCCTTCCCCAAAGTACTCCCACTCCTCCGCGTCATCGAGGACGTATCCATCCAGCGGCGGTGGAATAAGCGAAGGGTCCATGATATCGTGTGTAAATTGTCTAGGATGGCTGGGAAAATAGCGGCGGAGGAGGAGGAGAAGGGGCCGAATTTCGTTGCGGAAGCAAGCTGTGAAGAACTTCAGCAGCGACTCTAGTCTTGGCGAATTTTCCGAGGGGGATGCCCAAGTAAAGTATTTGCTTTTACCATAGAGTCGGGTAAATATAGTGCCAATTGCGACGGGATAGTATGATTGTACGAGTATCGATGATGGTGGTGGCGCAATATAATAATCGAGTAGCTCGGTGGAAGTGACCAAGCCCGATTAATTTCCAATGCGGCAGACCGTCTTTGAATAACGGCACCCCCGACACACGACCTGGTGAGCATTTTTAAGTTTAATCCGACCCATTCCTCTCGAACCACTACCGGTAGACTACTGCCCACCTTGTGGAGTCCTCACGCAGCGTGGGGTGACCAAACAGGGTGGAGGGAGAGGGGAGTAAATTAGGTCGTGTCTGGTGTTTTGTGAAAAGATGGGGATCTTGATAGGCTGGGAGGGATCATCCCATCATTGGACCACAATAATGGTCCAACCACGATTAATCTCCCCGCATCCACCTTACTCGTCCTATCTCCACACCATACTGACTTTATCATACATATCATGCTCTCATTGTTATTTTTTACTGGAGTCAGGGGAGTAGATAATCTATAAAATATGATTGCCCACCCAAGTGGTATAGAGAGGCGTGCAAGAGTGGCAATCCCTCCCCCCAGTTCCAATCCCTGCCCAACTCACCCGGGGTGCTCATAGGGGCGTAGTGCATTGGTGATGTCACAAATTGCGGGCTCCATCCCCAAACGTCGGAAGCGAGAGTAGGAAAAGGAAAAGGATAAACTAAAATACAAGTCCTGTACGAGTACAGCGATGACAAGAAAGTAACCGGACACTAGCGCAAATTTCCATGCACTACAAGTTCATAAATGTCTCCAAACCACACAAGACCTCGGCTATACTCTCAAGCCTAGTACTCCACCAGCTCTCGAGCTAGAATATCGTGAAATTGGGCATGTAGGAAGGAATGGTCAACGGGATACATGTGTGAGACAAGGAGCAGAAAGTATTGTAAGGCAATCACAGAATGTAAGTTTCAGAGAGGGGTTCTTGTTGGAAGTCACCTCATGTACTTGAACTCATGTTAGCTCAGCGGGTTTGAATACCTCTACTACTAATACCCCGGAGTTTGCAAACTAAGGACTATGTCGTACTGCCCTGAATCCACCAGTTCTGAAAACCCCCTCCACCCGAAATCAAAACATTCCATCCTATCTATACTCTCTCCCTCAATTGATCCACCACCACCTAGCCTTAGCTTTATTTGCCATCTCAAATTCCTGAACAAGCTCTCTTGCGACATTCTCCGTAAGCTTTGAGTGAAAGGTTATCCATTTTGCGGCAGGCATAGCTGTAAATATATTGATTGAAAGTAGGTGTTCACTAAGTTCGATAGTCTTAGCAATTCGGAAAAAATGGGATATATGGATACGACCCTCTTTCAGGATATGGTTTGCAATTTTGAGTCCTACCTGTCTCATCTCTCCCCTCTCCATTATCATCTTAGCTTTCCGGAATTTGCTCTTCTCGGTTTCTACCAATTTTGCTCTTATATCTGTCAGAGCAGGTTAGTAAATGATTACTTTATCGCATTTCAGAGATAAGGTAAAGAATATACCTAAGAAATTTCCACCTGCTTTAAGGCGCTCTGAAACTGTCCCGAGAAGGCCTGCACGACCGCCTACAAGATCATAAATTGCCAGAGCCTCTTCAGAGCTTAGGCCCCGTATACGGCAAACACCAACTGCTTCATCATAACTAAGATCCCCCACCTCGAGCACTTCCCCCAACCTGGATATGGCTGAACGAGCTATGGCAATTTCATGTATATTGTTAGCATATTAATATTCCAAATTACTGTAAAAACCCAAATAACAAAATCATGTGCTATGAGGTTGAGAATTCCCTACTTCGGAAAAGAGGTGAAAAACATAGCAAAAAACAAGCTCCCCAGCCATTCTGAAAAACTTAAAAAACAAAACCACCAGACGCATACCATACCAGAGGAGGTAACTCCAATGACATAGCATACGGTTCGACTATTGGAGTATTGGTAGTAGGCACTACAGTGGAACAGAAAGGGAGAGAGCCTACCAAACATACTAATCGGTGCCCGACCCTCGCTAGTAACAAAGACTGTGACAAACAGTCTTTCATCCGCGGCATCTTTCGCCATATCCTGCAAGACATCAAGGAGTTTCGGATTCTCTAAAGCAAGACGATTGACATTGTCAAGTACAAGGACAGGACTGCGACTGTTGTTCTTCCGAAATATCCTAGCCTGGTTTTTGAACTCGTTATATACGTCTGCAAAATGTGGCTTTTTATCTGTTTAAAGTTAACTGCAACCCAATTTTATTTGTGCTGCATGGGCAACTCACCACTAGGTTCCGCTTTGTCAATAATATGGATCTTGCTCAACAATACTGTGAGCCAGGTCACCACAGGTGGAGACCAACGGAACGCACTAGCAAACTCCCTGGCAAACTCCTCCTTCGTAATGCCCATTATGTCAACATCTATGTAAACGATACCACCAAGCTGGTGCCCGATGTAGCGGATCAATGTCGTTTTGCCTGTGCCATGGTTTCCGACAATCATGTCGTAACAGGGATAACCATGAAGTGGCTGGAGAATCGATATAATCTCCTTCGTAATATCCTCACGTTCTACCAGATCCCCAACTGGGGTGACTTCTGGTACAGATCCCTTATCGAATGAGCTGCGTAGATTTCTCTCTCTGACGCGAGCCCCATAGTAGGCGTAAATAATGTCACCGGCGGAAACAAGAACGATCATCCCTAGACCCACTAGCAATTTGGAGAAGAGAAAAACCTTTGAGAGTCAGCTTGATGAAAGCAAAAAGACATGGGGCCAGAGGTAGTTGTGCTTACACCAATCTTTTTCATTATCCATTTCTGTGACTCTGGCGATAAATTGCGGGTGGGATTAGTCTGTTCAGCAGAGGGGGATGATCTAGGGTCCTCTGCAGTAGAGAATTTGCGGTAGCTGTGTTGGTAAGGGTATTTTGGAAGCATAACACCGATTTGAGAAAACATTGAATTGGACCCATGGAACGGATAAGTACCGAACTTGAAGGAACGAGTAGAGGAGAGGGCGGAAAAAAGGTGAGAAGTGGAGGGCCTAATCCAAGAAGCTCTAAATGCCATCATACCTGCTGTCTAGTGCAGATGGAGTTGATCAACTAATAGGTTCACCTAATGGGTAGAGACGTGAATGGAGACTCAAATGGTGGTGGATGGCAATGGGAGGAGGGAAAGAAGGTTGGCTGTTAAATAGCAAACAAAACGGCTCATGCCAAGTTGTTTTCGCTTACCTAAGCCGTTCAAGCTCGTATGGTCTCAATCCAGGAGAGCTGTCTGTCTTTTGGACCCATGCCCCAGTCTATTTATCAGACATAGCTCCTCCTTCTTTCCTTCATGTTACATTTCCCTCGCTCCTTTTTTTACCTCTACCCCTATCCAGAGTATAGATATCCTAAATAATCACTGCTCTAGTTTACCACGGTACGGCACTTCCATCTGACCTATTGTGTCATGTTCGGCCCCCCGGTAGGGAATGGGGGGTGGGGAAGAGAAACCCGCCCATAGATTTCCTGAAAGTCCTCACCTCCACCCGATCCGATTCTCAGGTCGCCAACCGGCAACCGTCCCGTTCACCATAGCCTTACCGGAGGGACCTCCACCGACACCAAGAGTGCGGCATGCCCCACCCTTGCACAACACCATATACCTCCCTTCACCGGCTCTGACACCAGAAACATCTCGCGGAACTTCTCGGTTTTGCACAGAAGCCCTACTATGGGGGGTCGGAGTCGGGCACAGAAGCTGACGATGAGCTTGCGCGAAAGCTTCCCGCTCCACCGGGAATGAGGAGCCGCACATCATCCGAGGCGAGGTTTTCCGGGAAGGAATATGATACTCTGGATGGCCAAGAAGGCGAGAGAGGTAGACGGCGACGGAGACTGATCAGTGATGGATGTGGGCTGGGGGGAGATAAGAAGAGAAAACCTAGTGGAATTGTCTTTGTGCGCCGTGGCATTGAAATCAGCTTGATGGGAATATTGGTTGGTATTGTGTTTTGGAGCAGAGGGGGAGGATCTGGAAAGAAGTGGGTATACGGAGACAAGGTAAATTGAGCTTGGGCTAACGGTTGGATTCAAAAACTACTGGAGCAGTTTTTCGTTTTGCTAACTTAGGGATCCAGAGTTCACTGCGTGGACGGCCGTGCTTTTTACAATTTTGGCCTCTTGCCCACTCCCAATTCTACTTCACGGCAACTCCCTCGTGCTTCCGAGATCCCTTGATCCAGGCCCACTTCTATACCCTATTTTTTCCCCCATATTGGTCGCACTTTCAATAACAAAGGAGAACACAATGAGCAAAAACCCGTACGTTGCCTCAAATCTAATTCTCAGTCTTTCATCCCTGCCGCCAACCCTTATACCAAGCTGCGATCTTCGCTGGATGCTGTCTCTACTGCCCCTCGCGATCTCGGCGCACCCCCGCAAGTGGCCAAACCCCGAATCCAATTCCGATGCGCTCTCATTTCTCCCACCACTTCACTTTGTATTAAACTTGGTTCTGACCACTCTTCTACATCTCTCCCTGACCTCAACCGAGCTTAAAATGGTTACAACGGCGTTGATCAACCTTTTGATTTACGCATCGTCGCCCCAAGCCATTATTCTAAAAGCTGTTCTCTGGGGCGGGGGTCTGGGCACCCTGATTCTCTGCGAAGAGGTCATAAGGTGGGTCGTCAATCTTGCACGCGTTCCTTCTCACAAGTTGCGCCGCGCTGGATATGCCATTATCAGCATTAGAAGATGGAAAAAGTTCACCTCTCTAAGAGCGAAGGGGCAAGCAAGTGATAACGAAGAGGAGCTGCTGAATATAACCTTGAAAACTTCCAAGTCGGCAAGGCTAAGGCCCGTTAGCCAAAAATCTTTCTATACCGCTCACGCACGAGCAAGCCAGAAAGCCCAAACTCGCATATTCTCTATGGGTATATGGTAGCGTTGTGTGTATCGTCATGATAGCGCTGCGCCCCTATATCTCGAAGTATGCCCTAGCTGGCGTCGACCCGTTTCTCTGGGCTCCCGGATATCTTCTCTGCGGCCAGAGCTGGTATTAGAGTCTAGTTGACAGGATAGCCCCGGGCTCTGGGTACTGCGTCACGGGAGGGGCCGCGTCTGCCGCCAATCTCCGGTTGCTCATAATCGGATGCTGGCTAGTGGTGCTAGTCGTGGGAATTAGTTTAGTGACCGCTGTCCTGGCACATATTGAAGTAAATACCAGGAGAAAGGTCTTCCATGGAATGGTTGTCATCATGTTTCTTATCCCGGGGGTCCAGGACCCGGCATTCACATATCTTGGGCTAAGCCTGATACTAGCGGTATTCCTACTTCTCGACACGGTCAGAGCAGGGCAGCTACCCGCATTCAGTGGAAAAATCGCCGTATTCCTGCAACCTTTTGTTGATGGAAGAGACCTCAAAGGTCCGGTAATTGTTTCCCACGTCTTTTTACTCCTTGGCTGTGCTGTTGGATGGTGGTTTACACTTGCTTCCACAGACTCCCAGGAGGGTGATTCCTGGGATCAGTCAGGGAGGCAGGTCGGTTTGGCCTTTGTGAGCGGGGTAGTTTGTGTCGGACTCGGCGACGCAGCCGCGTCACTAATTGGAAGATGATTTGGAGGAACCAAATGGGGCTAGAGAGGCGGGAAAAGTGTCGAGGGGAGCCTCGCCTTCACTCTCGCCGTTGTGACCGACTTGAGCGTGGCCAGGTGGTGGGTGGGCACGGAAACCCAGACATGGTCTCTCGTAGACTGGGCCAAGATTGCCGCAGTAGAGCATTGGGGGAGCATGGTAGAAGCGGTGGTAACCGGCGTTAATGACAATATTGTGGTGTCTGTCGGTGCTTGGATATTGGTCCGGGGTTTGGGACTTTCGTAATGGCTGGCCCCCACCCAGTTGTTCCGAATACACCAACTCTGTTTTTGGGGATTTGGCGCCACGGATTCCACGGGGTTGGTTTTTTCTTTCTCTTTCTCATACCGGTTTTATATGGGGGGTTGGGCTTATATTAGAGGATTGGTGGGAGTCATGATTCCGGATAATGCCCCGCCAGCGTTTATAATCACTATATTTCACTCCTATAGGCATATACTCATTTTCGATTGGTAATGGATGCCTATATACAAGTACCTGTATTGGTATTCGACTCGTTACCCCCTCTACCCCCGCCGGAACGGGGAAACAAGCGCACAGCCGCCTTCGCTGACAATGGCATCACTCGTAGGAGCACTACAGTACGGCGCGTAGACTATATGACAATTCTACCCCGCACGGTATATCACTGTACCAGTACCGGTATATATAGTGTTCGGGTACTATCACTCGAGTTGACAAGCGGCACTCTACTACTAGTATTGTCTGTTGACAAAAATAACCGACCAAGGCAACCAGTCACTTTACTTTATCATCTAAAACTAAAGACCCCAACAACAAACCTCTTTTAATAATAATAAACAATGCAATCAATTATCTTTATAAGTTTAAATAGTTAATAGCATGAGTAGAAACATAAATAAAAGTTTTGTTTAGGGAATTCTGATTGCTGTGAATTTAAAGTAGTATAAGTAGTATTATTTGAAATAATAAATATTTTTCTATTTTATGGTACCTTACCTATATCCTATGGAAAAAACCTAGTATTACTATACCTATAATATATAAAGTACCTCCGCAAAAGTGTTGGTGAAATGACCTTTTTATACCAAAAATTGACAGGTTTGATCAATCCCCACACCTGGATTTGCTCCAAATAATCCTTATAACCTATATAATTATTTTCACCTTCACTGCAACTTTTACCCAACACCATTCCACCAACCCCTCTGTTGTTACCCTTTTTTTCTGGGCTAGGAAAGTGAGTGAGATTCCATGATCACACCTCAAGTTTCTTTATATATTTATGTTTAAATTCAATTATGCACCACTTTCTATATGCCAAGCAATTACATACCCTATTTGGACTGCTCTGGAACAGGTAAATAAAAAAAATTCTGTTTTCTAATCTTTGAAAAATGAGTGAGATTCTATGATCACACCTTAAGTTTCTTTATGTATTTGTGTTTAAATTCAATTATGCACCACTTTCCATATGCCAAGCAATTAGATACCCTATTTTGGACTACTCTGGAACAATTAAATAAAAAAAGAATTCTGTTTTCTTCTTCTTGGAAAATGAGTGAGATTCCATGATTGTACTCCAATATTTTTATGTATTTATGTTTAAATCCAATTATGCACCAATTTCCATATGCCAAGAAAATACATACCCTATTTGGACCACTCTGGAACTATTAATGATAAAAAAATGCTGTTTTCTACTATTCTCAGGTCTGAATTGGCTGATTTATAGTGTGATTTCCCATTTTAAGGTAATAGCCATACCAATTTGGGAGTGCCAAGGATATTACTACCTCAATCAGACTATTCTGAATACATTGGTAACAACAGATTTCTCTTTTTCCCACTCTATAAACCTGTTTTGACCCAAGAAAGTCCCTATTTATTGTGGTATTTATTGCGGTACCCCCCGCGATCTTCACGGAATCTGCCCCAATTATTTCCAAAACTTTACAGAATCCTTAAATCCCTATTCTAAACAGTTTTATTACTTTAAAATTCTGTTATCCCCGCAGTATTTCTTCTCATTCCATACTTTGTTCTTTCCTTAATTTTGAATTCTTATATTTTCCATAGTAGGTATCTACTAAGAGATTTAGGAAATCTTGGCAACCTCTGTTTCGCTCCTACAATCTTTCTGAATATTTTTCTCAGAATTCTCTCTCCTTCTCTTACCACTTCTCATGCACCTACCAACCCCTCTGTTGTCAAACTTTTTTTCTGGGCTAGGAAAGTAAGTGAGATTCCATGATTACACCTTAAGTTTCTTTATGTATTTATGTTTAAATCCAATTATGCACCAATTTCCATATCCCAAGCAAATAGATACCCTATCTGGACTAGTCTGGAACTTAAACAAAAAAAAAAAAAAGAAATGTCTCTTTCCACTCTTAGGAAAATGAGTGAGATTCCATGATTGCCGGGAAGGTGAGTGAGATTCCATGAACAATCCTAACTCTCTGTAGCACCCTGTTTTCGGCCAATAACCTGCCTATTTGGGAGTGCCAAGACACTCTATACCCCTTTTACGCTATTTTAAATGGAATAGAAACATAAAAATTGCTTTTTTTCTGCTGTCAGGCGCCGATTTCAGTGATAATTAGCTGATTTCTTACAGTATCAAGACTTTTCAGGTAATAAACATGCCTATTTGGGGGTGCCAAGGACATTACTACCTCAATTAAGCCTGTTCGAGTACACTGGAAGCAAAAGATCCTAACTTTTTCAACTCTATGGACCTGTTTTCAGCGAATAAAGTGCCTATTTATTGTGGTATTTATTGCGGTACCCCCCGCGATCTCCGTCAATATTGCCTCTTTTGGCCCCAAACTTTAATACCACCTCTATTAACCTATTCTAGACCTGCTCAGCTTGTTAAATTTCTATTATTGCTTAAAACTTCTCTTACTTGCTGTATCTTTCACTATCTCACTATACTACATCAGCAAAAATTTCACTTTGTGTCCCGGGCGTCCCGTGCATCTGACGCACGGGACGCCCAAACACAAACCGTTAATCAGGACGCGACGTCCCGCGGACGTCGTGTCCAGATTTGCCTTCCTCTTGCGCAACCCATCCTGACCCCACCGGACATGGATGCCGACGTCCCCTGAGTCCGGAGATTTCACGCTCTCTTCTCCTCCCGTCCGGAGATTCCACCCTTCCCTCTCCTTGCGTCAGGAGATTCTCCGCTTTCTTCTCCTTGCGTCCTGACTATCCCTGTGACCCTTTGCTACTTCCTGCTATCGTCTGATTCTGCTCCGTCCCATCTGACATTGCCCACCCCCTGGCCTTTGACGTCCCAACCCTACCCGTCACTGGCAGCATTAATCCTGATATTTTAAACAACTCCTCTTAACTCTTGACATGACGACCCAGCACTCAAAGATCTGTATTATCTCCCGTCCAAACTGGTGGTCTTGATCTCTACTAGTACGCTCTGGAGACTTTTGCGCCGACATCCCTTGCGCCCAGATCTTTCAACTTACGTACCGTTTGCGTCCCCTGGCGCTGGTTTCTTGGCCAGATTCTCCCGCTACCAATCAATCATGATCCGGACCTTCGTGGCTCCTGGTTCTCGCTACCCGATATTTCATGTCACAATACATCGTGGATGTTTCCTCCTCATCCATACCTAACAGACTTATTTGCCTAATCTGGTGGGATTCCCTCTAGTTGACCCTGACGCTTTATGTACAATATTATGCCGTCGGGGTGAAATCCCGACTACGTCCCCGTCCCCTCATGCACACTGGCTCCTACTGTGTCTCCGCGCAGTACCTCTTCCGATCGTGATTGCTCCAATCCTCCTTCACCTATAACCTAGTATCGACCTCATGAATTGTGCTCCCGCCTCTCCTCCGTGATAAGCAACTACAATGGGCCGCCCGGTCCGGTGGGATCCCTTTCGGCCACTACTCCGTGTTCCTCAGGTGACTACTCAAGACTAAGCGATAGCTGTGAGGCCGGAGGAGGGCTGCTAACAATCTCCCTCGGTCGACTTGTGATGTCCTGGAGGGATCCACCGATTGGATCAGAATCAAGCAACACCAGCGCCAGGGCAGCGGACGTCTGACCGAAACTTGCGGTGACATCGGTGTCCTGTGACTCATTTCGTCTGCCCCGCGGCCTCACTGGGATGAGCATGGGTGAATCAGTCACAGTGTCGCTGCGCCAGGGGGGGGGGTGGTCGCGATTGCAGGTTCGACTTCCGGCTCTCTAATTCGGCACTGACAGCATCCCAGTCGTCGTCATAGCCTTCTCGTCGGTCTTGGTGGACACCGCGTTTTTGCATGATCTTGTTGGTAATCGTTTGACGAATACTCTCAAGAATACTCTTCTGGATTCCCTGGGGACATTTCCGCCATGTCTCTGTCTGCCTAGCAATGAGGTCTCAAGTGTTTGATGGAGGGTTAGCCAGATTCGTTGCACATGTACGCCCGATAATTCGCATATACTCACCTCCTACTAACTCACGCTTGAAGTCAGCTGGCTCGGTATATGTACCGGTTTGCCATGCCCTAAGTGTATGACAGAGTATAGCGCACGTCAAGCAGACCATGGTACCGTTGATCATGTCTAGGAAATCCGGGTCTACTATACCCCGCATTTTCTTCCCTGTGAAGTACTTACCATATATCGACTCGGGGATCTGTGGTGCAAGGAATCGCAGTTTCACGCGCTGTCTTGCCATGGCTGTCGTCAGTGGTAGTCACATGTAATTGTATGGGAGAGTCATCTGCGGGAGTCCAACCTCGTACCCTTTGGGGTCGCACATAAACCTGTCCTTTTCCAGGAGATAATCAACCCTACCTGCCGTACCCTGGGTATTTTCTGGTAGTTCATATAACGCTACAATGTGATGCTTCACATGGTAGATGAATTGTACGCTTACCCCCGACTGCTTCTGGCGTATCTAACTGGATCAATACAATTTCCTGCTTCTCCCTATATCTAGCTGACTTTACTTACTAGGCCCACGATCTCCTCCGATGGTTCCATACGCCCCACACCTGGCGTCTTACTCACCACCTCATCCCAGATGCTGTGTATCTTGGCCATCAAAGCAGCTGGATTCGGGACTGGGTTAACAAACAGAGTGTAATTGAGGATCAGAGACTTTGCCAGAACTACCATGGCAAGCTCAAGTCCCACGAGTGTATTCCGAGGTGTGCTGGCTACAGACCAGCCATTGTCGTGCGCTCTTGTGTCTAGATGACCAGTCAGACTAGAACCTCTGATAACAGAAGAATGTACACTCCCCTGGCCTGCTGGAGACGATATCCGAGCTAAACTCGATGACGGAAAGACTGGTGGACTGTATTTAGCCCCACGAACTATCCGCGGTGTAACGACCCTACGA